>JBBBDQ010002023.1:2915000-3131687 GCA_037127315.1 Ascarosepion bandense | reverse complement strand
ATATATATAAATTCAGTCACTGTACTTTCCGTTGTTTCGTCTCAATACATTTATTGTACTTGTCTCATTTGAAATTCCGTTATTCACAAGAAAAAAAAAAAAAAGAAACCCTAGACGTCTGAATCGATGGCAGATTAACGTAGAATTAATTTTACAAAGAGCAATTTCCAATCAAATACGCTGAATTGTGGTGAAAGAATTGTCTCTTGCGAAGGCAAAATCTGTTTCATTGACATTTTAAAGATAGCGCACATTTAGCAGACACAAATAAAAGATACAATTGAAAATACAATCAAATTACTTGTAGAAAGACATTAAGGTTGTTATAATTGCTTAAACAGTCAATTCGATTCAGAAAAAGAAATCTGGTCTAATGATTTTGAATCGTATGTGGTTACAAGAAAATGTACTAATTTTTCCTACAATATTTTTGACTGCACGAACGCTATTGAATTTCAATCTGTCACAATTAAAATATTAGTGTTAAGCTTTGTAGATTTACAGTCTGAGAATAATAATTGGATCTTTACTGTTAATTCCCTTCAAGACATTTGTAGGAATACTACTTGGGTTTTTGTTTAACGTCAAAATTCGTTGTGTCGGGATTTAATTCAATAAAATATTATTGCGGGACTGCTTATTATTTGGCCGTTTAAAATAATCCTACGACTTTTTTGGAAATAAAGTTCAGAAGGAAAAACCTACGTAAGTATTAACAAATAACATTTTATATAACTATAAAACTACAAAAAATCGGTTAAACGTATTGAATGAGTAATGTCTTTTTCGGTTGTTAGTAAAATTCTTGAATAGAAAAACTGTATTGCGTACATATATCCGAAGGGTGAAATGTGGTTACATGTGTTTGTGTGAAAGTATGTGCATGCGTGCGTAGTAGTGATATTTTTTATAATCAACAAAAAAAAAAAAAAAAAAAGAAAAAAAAAAGGAAAATGTGGCACAAGGCCGGAAGTGAGGATGACGAAGGTTGGTCTTCATCTGTCTTATCTGAAAAACAGAGCTAGCCACAATCAGTGACCCAAACAAACTATATACAATATTCCTCACACCGAAATATAACATTTTCTAAAAATTAGCTCCAGAATTATATTTTATTTATTTCTAACTTGCTCTATAAAACAACCTCTTTGATTTATACTCTATGGTTTTGTATTGTACGGTTTAATTGGGGTGTTTTAAGATATAAGCACTTTTAGTTATTGGTTTATAATTATTTTGTAGGCGTGTAGCTACTGTAGACAATTTAGTGGACGCGACAAATTTACCACCAAATGAAGTTTATATTTACTAAAATTCACACTGAATTCTGTCAGAGCGATGCCACTCTATTGCATTTCGAGGGGGGTTGACCTTTGTAATTACCCCAATTAAGAGACTTCGATGTGCTGTTTTTAAATATGGGGTCTTCGTTCGTGGTCACCGCGATAAACAAGTCAAACAGATTTTTCCTTTCGAAATTATAAAAAAAAGGTCTAATTACCTCGAATATCATCAAAACTTGCGAAATGTGAATAATTTTTGGTAATTTTTAATTCTGAGGATTGAAGTTGTTGCTAGGCAACCTAAAGAGTTTTGATTTAAATTTTATGATTTCAAAAGATCACCAAAAAATTACAAAAAAGAAAAAAAAAACCAAAAAAAAAAACAAACTTGTATTGAATTTATAACTTGGGGCGAATTAAAGCTTGCGATAAATGGCTTTAAATTACTTAAGATAAATTACACAGAAAAATCCTAATAGTTTGTAGCTTATTTCATGACATCGTCTGATAATTGATATTACTTACCTGCAAGCGTGAAGCTTCAATCCAATCTAGTTCAGGAGATAATTTGTAACAAGATTCAGTATGAAATTAATGTAGTAACTCAGTAACGTTAGTAACAGAAAAGAAAAAAATATACGATCGTGATGTTAGTCCCATTTACCCTTGGCATCAGTAAATTAACACCTTAACTCACTCCAAATTACAAATATCAGTTATAAAATGTTCACGTTTTCGTTTGAAATGGAAAAAACACAAGCTTCAAGCAAAACGGTTACAATATGCGGAAAAAAAGAAGTGTCGTAAGAAGCAATTTAAACTGATGCCAGGTGAAAATGGGTTAAAATTAATGAAACATAACTGCACATTATTAACAAGTAATTCAGTCTTTAAATAAAACTAAATACATTAAAACATATTTTTTAAATATCTTATGTAAAGCTTTTTCTTTCTTCTCCCCAAAATACTTTTATATCATTTAATAGTCTTGGCAATGCACTTGAAACATTAATAAGCAAAATGTTAGAGCAATAGTTTTTAAGATAAATAATTGCAGCAATATTAGTCCCAAGGAGAGAGTCAAAATAGAAAAGGAATACTTTCTTACCTTACGAACGCAATGACGGAATAAAAATAACAGACGTGCACGCTGAATATAGAAATTGGAATGGAAGATTGTTAGGATATTCCGGAAGAACTCATTTTTAATCAAACCAGTAAGAACAGGTAAACGAAGTAAGAAGCAGAATGAGAGCACACAGCAATTATTTATTTCAGAAAATCAAAACATAAAAAAAGTAACTGCTTTATATGCTGAATCAGTCACAGTAGGGCCACATTCACCTCGGCAAAAAGTGAGCTTGCCTTCTTGACCCATTACCATTAAGTAGTGAGATCGATCCTCACTGGAAGAGCCATAATGGGTGATTCAAGCTATTTATTAACTAAATATTACATTTAGTTGTGACACAAGCCGAATTGCGGGCGCGGGGGGAACAAAACTAAGGTTGATTTTCACTATCTTATCCCATTCAGGATCCAGTCATACTTTACAATTTCCTCATTCACCACAAGAACCTATCAATCATCAAACAAACCTTCATCTACCACAATAACTCATACACTCAGAGGAACTAAAAAACCCAGATGACAATAAGAATCTTATTATTATATATGATATATAAAAATGTTTACATGACATGATAGATGGGCGGGGTTATGAATACAATCCCAAAACAAAATATTTTTAACAAACATACAAAATAAATCCATGATGTTAGTTGAACCCAACCAACCCCCAAAATAAGAAGCCGCTGTGTTCTGTCTTTATGGCAAAATCAAGCAGCGCTCTTTCTACAGGGAGTGGAGAGGAGAAAAATAAAATGGATGGGAAATTATAATCCTGACCCAGACGAAATAAAAAGGGAGAGAAAAAAATGGGGAAAATGGCAATCTCGACCTTGATCATAACAAAAGACAATGCCGGAAACAGGCCGGGACTTGCATTCATCCACATTAACTTGGTACACAAGAAGGAACTACCTTAACCAGAGGACTGTTCCAAAGAAATCCACACCGATGTAACTAGCAGACCTGAAAGAGAAAATCAAGGCTATTTATTTATTTTGTAAAAAGTACAAAATTGTGGTACAAGGCCGAAAAGGGAGTGGGTAGAGGGTGGTATCCACTAACTATTCTATACCTAACTAAATACTATCACGACCCAATCACTCATTGACAATTCACTAAAAGAACCCTTCCATCTCCTCCCAAACCTTCACACACCACAATATTACATATTTGCAAGCGACACCTAAAAAAGGGGGAAACAAACCCATGAGGTAAAAATGCTAATATATACAATAATATATTCAATAATACAACAAATATTTTTAAAGATTTAATGATAATGAAATGAGGGGAGAGGGATGAAATACCAAAAAACGAACTAAAATACAACATAATTTTCCAACTAAAATAAACAAATGTTGGTAAAACCTGTCCAACCCACAAAAAAGAGTGGCTGCCGTATTCCGCCAAACGGTGAAATCAAGTAGCACACTGGCTAAGGGAGTGGGGGAGGATAAAATAATTAATGAAATGGGAAAATCAAAAGTCAAGATGAAAGGGACCAAAAAACAAACTGGGAAGGTTGGGAATCTTGATTTGGATCATAACAAAAGAGAAAGCCGGATAAGCGATAGGAATTCATTCATTCACATTAACTACGTACACAAAAAAGCACTACTTGAACCAGGGAAGGGTTCCAAAGAAATCCACCCCGATGTAACTAGCAGATGTAAAAGAGAAAATCAAGGCTAGCCCCGTTCACGCGAACCAGACTCGTCCCATTTACCCACCTTTTGCTGAAGCCTGTCGAAGTAAGCCGTTTCCAATCAGTTCTGATCTTCATTTTGAGCCGATACTCAAAATATCAGATCAAATCCTGATATAAAAGACGGCCGCACCGCAAGACTTCTTCCAGTCACGTCGTCCATATCACCATTCGAGCCGTGGCTAGCAGCGACAGAAATGGGTGATTCAAGCTATTCCTAGTAAAATAACATAGGTTAAACGTCATCTCAGTTAACATTTTATTTAATAAAGAGTGGGATCGTGCTGTCAAAAATGACGGCAAAATATTCATATTGATATGTTATCTAAAACGACGACAACATATATATTGATGTACCTACTATTGAGTATCTTACATTAAGACAGAAGAAGAAAAATAAAATAATCCAAACCCCTGACTACGTATTTATATTTTAGCATATTTCCTATGCCTTCTTCTTCTATGTGCCCTGTCCTTTCAGGACGTAGGCGATCATGGCTTTCCACGTCTCTCTATCCCCGGTGGCTCTTAGCACGCTATCTTCTGTTACAGCACGCAACCACCGTTCTGTCATCCACCTGCTCAGGCCCTTCAAATATGTTATCCGCTGCTTTTCTCTCTCTCTTTTCCCCCTCTCTCTGGCCTGTTAGAATCATGTTCTCCAAGCCCTCCTTCCTCATTGCATGTCCCAGGAACTTCAGTCGTCTGTTCCTGATGCTCAGTATTAATTTCCTTTTTGTTTCCATCCTTTCCAAAACCTCATCATTGCTCATATGCTCGGTCCATGATATCCGCAGTATCCTTCTGTATAACCACATTTCCGCTGCTTCAAGTTTTTCCTTCATCTTCGATAATATTGTCCAACATTCACTGTCGTATTGAAGAACTGACATCACATGGCATTCTAGTACTCTCTTCTTTGTTTGTAGTGAAAGTTTTCTGTGTCTTAGTAGTTTACTCAGCTTCTGGAACGCATCCTTTATCATGCCAATTTACCTTCGGATCTTTGCGTTGCACTTTCCATCTGTTAGAACACTTCCTAGGTATTTAAATTTTTGTACTTGCTTGATTCTAGTATCCCCCACCTGTGTTTGTCATTGTGGGTTGCTGTTTTTACTGATGACCGTGCATTCAGTTTTCTTGCAGTTTATTTGTAGTCTTTTTTTGTCACTCTCTTCAGCTACCTTCTGATGAGTGTAACTCTGCATGAAACTTGTAAGCTGTAGGAAATTTGGTTAAGTCTAACACAAGGCCGAATCCACGAAACATTAACCAGTTCCCTATAGCTTCAATACACAAAATTATATACAAATATTTACGCCTGTTCCACTCAGCAAAACTCAGAAAACCGAACTGCCGGAGGATTCTATGTTTCTGGAGAAGCTATCTTTTTCCCAACGGGAAGAACGGTGAGGCCATATTCATGTTTTCCCAACGGGAAATCGAGCAGGCCGGATTTGTCTTCTATGTCCCTGGTGAGAACATATTTTCCAACTAGAAAATGTCGAAACATGGGTATTTCTCAACGAGAAGACTGCAACCTGGAGATAATTTCTATAATACGAGCGGGCCGGATTTATCTTCCATGTTTCTGGTGAGAACGTATTTTCCAACTGGTCAAGTGTATATCCAGACTACCAACCAGAAAGTTTCTCTAGGAAAATGACATGGGCACGTGATGCTGCCATATTTATGTTTCCCAACGGGAACTTAAGCGTTTTGAATTTATCCTCTATGTCACTGGTGAGGACATATTTCCCAACGGGGAAAACGGTGCTGCGGTGGGCTTTTATACCGCCCACATAGCATTTGGCCTGGGCGGGGCTGCTTAGTCTCTCATGATGAAGAACATAATCTCGTCTTGACTCGAGGAGTGTAAACTGAAGATTAACTGTTTTCATCACTTGATGAACTGACGCCATTAAGCGGCCGTCACGTGACCCCTGTGACTTAATCTCAACTAATAGAAGATAATTGCTTTTTGCATCACTACAAGGGTATGTGCCATCACCGCTTTCATTCTAATATCAGATCATAATTTCTTCTAAGTTTAGTGTATTTTCATAATGTGTTCTATTCTGTGTTCTATGACATGCGGTTCGCTCATGACTGAAAAATAACTTCGCGCAGGAACAAGATATATTCTTTTCTTTAAAGCATCCTTTAAGTAAGAGTAAAAAGAAGAAAGTAAAACTTTTGTGGACTTTTCTTCTGCTTTTGGTGACGCCATCTAACGGTCGTTAGAAGAAGTTATTTTGGAAGACGTGGATAGTACCACATAAAATTAAGTAAGTACAAAGAAGAACTAAATATGGTTCCCGGAATTTTTTTATAGTATTACAGATAAGATTTGAAGATCAGGAAAAGAGATAAGAAAAGGAACGGGATTGAAAAAAGTCAGATGCAAATTCTGTGGTAAAACATAGCATTACCCAAGTCATTCAGCCACACCGCTTCACTTCAAATTTGGGTCTAGATATCGCCGCTGATACAGCATGTATTTCAGATCGTGGACCAGATTTAGTAGAACGTAATGTAGCGGTTGATAGTAATCCAGAAAGCAAAGCCTTTACAGGCGATTTTGAAAAGCCGAAAGAACACTGGTATAACATTGAATAATTTGAAGTCGATACTAAGTCACCAATGTCCAGATAGACTATTTTTTCATTAATATTAAATAGCAGAATCATACACCGACTTGGAATGAAATGTTATTTAAGAAGGAAATGATAGCAGAAAAATCACCGTCTGGGAAACTGGCAAGAATTCTTCTTTGTGAAGAGACGAGACGGCTGATGCTAACCCCCAGGAGAGTGACTCGTTGAACTTTCTAGGGTTAGTATTCTCACTAAAATTTTCCTCACTACAGATCGTACAAGATTAAAAACAATACCTGTCAAGGGGAGGGGGGACTTTATTGTAGTGGTCAATATCCATTTAACAGAATTGGGTAAACTGGACATCATTGCTAAGTATGCAATAAATGGGGTGAGGAATACATAGGTTTTCTAGTCAACGGCTACATCTCTCAATCGAATCAACGGACAATTGTCCGTAATGAAGCTTAACCATTTACAGGACATTGGTTGTGTTTTGACTTTGAGATAGATGGGCTCCGCCAGGTCTACTTTGGCTTAAAATCCAGATACATGGAGGAAACTGGCCAGGTACTCAGATGTGTGGTGACCCTACGACCATAATTAATTATGGAACCGATGATGGTAACGATGCTCACAAAAATGGCATGAGTATGTGTCCACACTGTCACAAATGATAGAAGTATAAATTAATCAGTTGGAAAATGATGTTGGGTAAAATGTGCAAATAAAAACGATATTTCCTCGGAATTTTATCTTTTACCATCTCATGAAGAACTCGCCAGAAATTCAAAATCGATTTTCTGGCGTTGCTCAGCTGAGATCACGTGCTGGGATGAGGATATCGATGGATTGTCGCGTGGACACTTATTTCTATCTTGATGGTGTCGTCTTGGGTGGGGGGGAAGGCTCGGATGTCTCTCTGGAAAGCTCGGCTATTGGCTTTATAGGGAATATAATTAAATAAAAGATTTATCTCCAGATAAAGCTGCTTTATGGCTTTTAGTCTTTAGGTGATATAATCGACCAACGGAGGCGATATTTTAAATGCTATATTCGTCGCCACCAGCATATCGCAGACTTGCAATGTTTCTCAACAAACCCTCATGTCAGTCAAAAAATGCTGTGGGTGAAGAAAATCTGATTAGGCCTTGAGACATTTTACTCGGATTTCAGTCAGTTAAGTGCCATACGTAAAACCCGCTTGGGCGATCATGTCTCGAAAGACATGACTGACTGGGCAGATGATTATACCGCAGTAGGTTATCATTGCTTTCTGCGGTAGACTGGTTGCTAACCAAGGCTATAGAACCCAATCTGTCCTGTCATTTAACCCATAACTGGAAGGAATAGACGGATTAATACTTTCCCAAGGGTATTTGCGCGTAAGTGAAGGCAATGAATTCAGCTTGAATTCGAACTCGGCTCACCCGATTTCTCGTTCCGAGCCGATATCCAATGCACCACAACTTACACTCTCTAAATTAAGAATTGGCTACTCAACATTTCGGTAGCCGTCTGAGAGAACAATAACGTTGAATTTAAAACTATATTTTACAATATCATGGCGTGGTTAAAAATATATTTCTTTATATATAATATTTTTGCACTGTTGACTAATAGTTGTAGTATGACGGTTTGATATTTTAAGTTTAAATCTTCCATTGAAGCCGTAGGGAGATGATTAATGTTTTTGATTCGGCTTTGTGTCATACTTAACCGAACTCTCTACAGCTTACAAATTTTATCCAGAATTATCATCAGATATATCAGAAGGTTGGTTGTCGGCAGGTTGAAATGTGTGGAATAGTGTAAGAATAAAATATACATTTTTGCATTTTTAAATAGAAATTTATTAAAAGGAAAGAATAATAAGAATTCGTAGAAATTAATGTTCAATGAGAAAGTTAAGAGTATCAAGAGTTCGTATAAATGTTCTTGTAGTAGTAATTAGTTGAAAGAGTATATGCGTACGTACGTATGTATGTATGTATGAGCGTTTGTTTCGTAGGAATGTCTTTGGATGGAGAAGAAGTAAAAGAACTCAGCACACGAGAAAACAGAAGGAGGACAATGTTCGGGTCGTAGTTGAAATTTATTCCGATACATTTTGGTAGTTTCATTTCACTGCTCCCCTCTGACTCTCTTGACCGGTCACGGAATGTCACAGAATGTCACTGAAGTAGTCAGGTCTGGTCATGAGACCTGTTCCAGCGAGTATTTTTACTTAGGCGTGAAAAAAGGTTTGACTGACGTCACACGTGAATTCTCTATTTTCTATCCAATTAAGATCCAGAATTTTGCTTTTCACACTGACTTGTGAAATTTGCTATGGTTTGGGTTTTTCCAAAAATTCTTAATTTCTTATCCGGCACACCATCAGTACGGCTGATGATGTTAACCAGTAGAGTGACTAGTTGCGCCTTGTAGAGTTAACGTTCTCGGCTAACATCAAGAGGAATAACTACATTGTCAGGTCAACTGCTAAGAAAATTGATTCACTGTGTCAGGCTAAACATTTTCTCTCTCCAGAATCTATCTTACATATCTATAAATCTACCATTCGTCCATGCTTATTGCCACTTAGTGTCCGGTGCTCCTGCTATATATATTAAAAATCGAATGGCATCTCGGCTTCACTCACCTTCCTACCGCCGTAAAGTTGCTTCCTTCAGCCTTTTCTATAACTACTTTCAATTATTCAGATGAGATCTTTGCTATGGTCAGTCAGTTAAGTGCCATACGTGATACACGCTTTGGGCGATCATATCTCGAGAGAGACATGACTGACTGGGCAGAAGGCTATCCCGCAGTAGGTTACCATTGCTTTCTGCAGTAGACTGGTTGCTGACTAAGGCTATAGAACCCAATTTGTTCTATTATTTAACCCATAACTGGAGGGAAGAGATGGATTAATACATTTCCCAAGAATATTTGTGCATAAATGAATGCAAGGAATACAATTGGAATTCGAACTCGGCTCCCCGATTTGTTATTCCGAGTCGATATCCACTGCACCAAAACGCACATCTTTGCTATGGTATTTAGACTTTATGAATTTAAGCGCAGTGATAAACTGGCGATGACTTTTCATCAATGTACAGTCAAGGTGGCCAGGAGTAACTGTATGTTCTATGTTAACTCACACTTCTCGCTTGGGGAACTCCCTTCCAGCTCCATGCTTTCTAGTCAAATTTAATCTTCAAAAATTTATAATCAATGTCAGTCGCTATTTACTGCTTTCTGAATGACTTTTCCATTGTTCTCGCTCTTTAGTAATATTTCTGTTTTATAGTTCTTCCACACCCAGTAACTTCCTTGTGTCTCAGTGGCTTTAATGTCTTGCTTGGTGTGAACTCGATAAAAATAAAGTAGTCTTCAGGTATTGAGTTAGGCTTCGACTGTCCAAGAAGAAATGTGAAAGGACGTGCATCTATATGAGTAGACTTCCCGGATTTTCAGCCAGCGCATCCGTGTTGGCTCAAAAATGCCGCTGGCAGATAAATAATATATTAGATTTGGCGGTCGGGAGAAGTCAGTTGTCATGTGGCCTTGACAGCGTTATACTAAACCGTGGTGGCGATGGTGGTGGCACTGCTGCTGCTGCTGTCCCCCCCCCACCGCACAGTTTATTTGCCTTTAAAATAAAAATAAAAAGAAAATCCAAGATCTAAATAATTCTTCCTGATGTGTTTTATTTTAACTTGATTTCGATTATCTGCCATCAAAAACGGTTAATTAATTAACTTGGTTTTACTTTAAACCAGTCGAGTCGTCTGCATCTTAGACAAAGATAATAATACTGAAGTAATTCTATAACAAAAATCAATAGTGTTATGAAAAAATAATATGTTGACGAACAAAAACTAAAAGAGTTGAATTGATTAAGAAAATAGACAATCCACAGAGTGAAACAAAACGAAAGAGACGTTTTTATTCTATATACAGTCATTTTCTACAGAGAAAATCTCAAGAAATGTTGTTAAAAAAAAATTCTTAAGAGAGTGTCTCTGTAAAAAAAAAAAATATATATTACTGAAAATTTGAATTTATTCTGTTGGTGAGTTAGAGAGTGAGTTAGGTACATTGTCTAAACCATTATACGGAGCGTTAACTTATTCAGCATGCCCCCAAACTGAAAAGGATTTTCTGTTACTGCCAGCGTTACCAAGACATGTATGTCTGCTACGCACTCAAATTTGAAGTTGCGCATAGGAAAAGTGAAAGTTACTTTCCAGAATCTAAACACAGGACTAAGATGTAAGAAAATTTTGTTAGAAACAAAGACAAGACTATTGAACTATTATGTAATATCGATCTTCAGCTATGGAAGTGAATGATGAACAGTTTCTTCACAGATGAAGACGAGACATGAGAGAACAGATATATGGTTCTATAGAAGAATGCTGATAAAACTATGGGCGGAACATGTGAATAAAAAGTAAGTTATAAAGAAAATAGCAACTAGAAAGACACTCATACTATGAGTCAAAAAGAGACAGTTTCTAGCGTGGTGAGCTGGTTAATATTTCTTTGATTCGGCCTTGTGTCAGACTTAACCGAACTCCCTACAGCTTACAAGTTTTATGCAGGGTTATAATCATCAGAAGGTTGGTTGTCAGTTGGAATGTGTGGATTAGTGTAGAAAAGTGGAATAATAAAATATACATTTTGTATGTTAAAATAGTAATTTATTAATAGGAAAGAATAACATAACTTCGTAGAAATAATTGTTCAATTAGAAAACTCAGTAAGAAGTTATGAAAAGAGTTCGTGTTGAATGATAAAGTTGAGGTATTAAAAGTTCGTACAAAATGTTTGTAGCAGTAGTTGTTGAGAGAGATCTGACCTTATCTCCGAGTTGAAGTTGCCGTTACATTTTAGTCGTTTCGTCTCTCGGCTCCCATCTGTCACACTTTAACTGACAGCCAAGGTCATTTATATAGTCATTTTGAATTTAGCACTGGATCACGAAGTCCTTTCAAGTCTTGCAAGTCGCTCCCATTGGTCAAAAATCAATTTAACACCTACTTGCGAAATCTGGTTTCGACTTTTTCGTTAAGCACATTGTCAATCCTTTTTCTATTTGGGAAAACCAAGATTTCACACATCGTTGTGAATTTTTGTAAAAGTGAAGAAGAGAGTTGATTTTAATTAATTTCTCATCCGCTACACGTTACATTTCCTGAGACTCATTAGGAGGAAAGACTGCGTTTCCAAAAAGGGGTTAGAGGAAAGAATTGATTAAATTATTTATCCACTTTGTGGGAAAGTACACATTACAGAGATAAGGAAGATTTAGTAAAAAGTCGAACGTCGCTTAAAGCTAGAAGGGCTAAGAAGTTGTAGAGAGCCATGATCGCCAGTGTCCTTAAAGCACATAAACGTTGATTTCGTAATGCTGATTAAGCCCATATATGAGTATGTGTTTCAGTGTGGTCCACCGCTGCTGTGGTTATGTGTAAGATGAAATTGAAGATAAACTTAGGAAATAACATGTATCTGCTTCGTGGCTGAATTTCTTTCTTTTGATCGCCGCTAGTTGTTCTTCAAGCTCAGATAAAAAATATAATACCCTTGATTTTGAATGTTGATTTTCGAGATACGCAGATCTGCTCCATCTTGAAGACTGGCGCCACACAATTTTTTCTCACCCTTATTTAGTTTTTTATTTTATAAATACTCACCTAAAAGTTAATGAAAAAAAAATCAATTGGATAAACTCACCAGATTGAACTACTTAAACACGATTCTAATTAAAAATTAGAAGAAGAAATAAAAAAAAGAGAATTAAAGATTGCTGAAAGAACTCCGAATGGGAAACACATAAAAATACAAATATAAACAGAAAAACGTAAAAAACTATTCTTTTTTTTTTTAAATTCCTGTCAAAGAAAGATATCCTTTCTCTGCAAGTAATTGAGTCGGAATGTGGTTTCGGGTTGTCTTAACATTACAAGCAATGGCATAATTTAACCTTCTCCGCTCTTCTTTTTTTGATGCACAGGCTCTGAACTGAATTCTTTCTTTTCTTTCTTTTTGTTTTAATTAAAATTGTTTTAATTAATTCTCAACGCAGCATGGAGGCCTTATATGCACACGGATTTACTTTTCGAGTCTGTTTACCTTTATCTTCCTGTACTACTAAACTTTTTTTAGTAAGACACAAGGCCAAATGAGAGAAAATGGAAGGAACAGAAAGAAGATTGTGCAGAGCCAATCTTCAAAGTTTATAAGGCCGAACAGCAATGAAAAAATAGAATTCAAGAATTCAGTTTCTTTACCTGAACTCGAATAGCGAATGATGGGGCAAATAGAAAATACATAGCTATCTGAGTTAATATAGGTCCTAATCTAACATAGCCTGGCAGAAGGTCACGATATTGGAGCACATTGAAAATCAAACATCACTAAATTAATTGCACAATAACCTTGTTATTCATCATAATATGATGTCTGCTTCACTTTTATTGCTATTTATTCATCTTTGCTTAAAGTGATGTAAAGCCACATATAGAGAATTTTTTTAAAAAGGTTGTATTAGGTCAGTCTTCTGAGCAAGAAAAGTTTGTAGACATGAAAATCAGTATTCAAGATTTGGACTTGAACAAAGTAAAAATACAAAGCATTGACTTATCTTTCCTTTCACTTTCCTAGTTAGTATGTGATTGGCTGGTCACTTGATCCTTAACAACCAATCAGTGAAGTCCACTCCATGCAGACATGAGATTTTGAAAGAAAAATACTTCCCTGACATGTGATTAAAAAAACAATCTCTTTCAACATGACTTGAAAATGATAGTAGCTGGCTATTATATGTGTATATATGATAGCCTCTCTTGCCATTTTCAATGTGTGTTTGTGCATTCAATAACTTTTAGGGCCTATTTAAGATTGACACAAACAGAACAAGAAACTACACCACCTATGAAGGATGCAGGGATTTTTTAACTATATTTAGTGATCTGCCTTGTATTACATTGATGTTCAATGTGTGACTTCTTGAAAGTTGTAATATCTTTTTATGTTGATTCTCCTCCACTTTGGCATGACCAGAAACCACTTTCTCAAAGAACAACTGAAGGATGTCAGTAGAATTTAGATTTTATCTTTGCACCTCAATAATGGCCTTCCCAAAACTGTCATGAGGAATACAAATGTAAAAATATGTCTTTTTCTTATTTATGCACACAACATGACCAAACATAATTGCGTTAGAAATGTCTCTATGCCAATAATTTTTACTTAATTTTCAGCACTTCTTCTTTTGTGTATCATATCTCTTCAGGACAGAGTGAGCATGGCTCTTCATGACTTCTTGTTCCTTGTAACTTTAGTAAGTTTTGTATTTACACTATTTACATTATTCGGACTATTGTCCTCATCTTTGTTGCCATTTGTACGCTCCGGCCTTCTTCAGGTGCTAGGAATTTTGAACCGAACCCTTTATCATTGGGATATATCATTCTCATTCCTTGCATAGAGCCTCTTTTGGCAGTCATGAGTTATCTCCCTCTAAGTTAGTCTGGTATTGAACTTAAGGACACATGGCCCAGTGGATATAGATGTTGGTTAGTTCCTGTGACTTGACCCACAGCAGTGGTGAAAAAGTAACTTAGAAAGTTCGGTTAGAGGGAGATAACACATGACTACCAAAAAACAGGTTCTGCTCAAGGAATGAAAGTGATATACTCCAGTGATTGTAATAAAGGTTTTGGTTCGGAATACCAAGCACCTGATGAAGACCGGAGCAAAAACATCATAGAAATGTATTATGTATTACAGGGAACGGACTCTTCCTCCCTCAATAAATAATAATCTGAGTGACTTCCGGGAATGCAGCTGTGAGACAGTCGAGACGCAGCGTAACTATACCGTTTGAACTTACACTTCTCTTTGCTGACTACTAACCTTTTTATTTGTATATATGTTCTCTTATTTTAATACACTTGTTTGAACCTACCTTCTTGTTTCCATGTCTTACATCCGGCCTCTAACAGGCCACAACAACTTGGTGATGAAGTTTCGTCACAACAAAATGTCAACAAATATGAGGACATAATACATTAAGAATTATGTAAATAGTGTAAATACTACCTCATCTCAGAAATATAGACAAGTTTTGTAATTTTGTTATTTCTCCCAAAGCCTGTTCTGCCATCTATTTGCTTAAGCCCATGAAAAATGTCGCACATTGCTTTTCTCTGTCTTTCTTTCTATCTGTCTGTCCAGGGAGTATCAGATATTCCAAGCTTTTCTTCCTCATTGCATGTCCCAGAAATTTCAGCTACCTCTTCCTGTGTAAAAGTTTGCTTTTCGTTTCAATTCTCTCAAAAACCTCATCATTGCGCACGTGTTTGGTCCATGGTATTCTCAGCATCCTTCTGTAGAACCAC
Organism: Ascarosepion bandense; assembly: GCA_037127315.1. Classification (NCBI taxonomy): domain Eukaryota; kingdom Metazoa; phylum Mollusca; class Cephalopoda; order Sepiida; family Sepiidae; genus Ascarosepion; species Ascarosepion bandense. The sequence goes on along the minus strand of JBBBDQ010002023.1, from coordinate 3,116,575 downwards.
ATTTCTGTTGCTTCAAATTTGTTCTTCATCTTTGAGCAGATTGTTCAGCATTTGATGCCAGAAAGGAGGACAGATATGAAGTAGTAATTTGGTACTTTTTCTTTGTTTCCAACAAAATTTTCTTTTTTTATTAATACTTTGCTTAGCTTTTGGTATGCGTCTTTGGCCATCTCAAAAGATATTTCAATTTCACTGTCAAACATTTTGTCCTCTTTTTGAAACCCTCTGTGAGAACATTTCCCAGATATTTAAATTTACCTACTTTATTTCTGTACCTGTTTATCTTCACCTGTAATTTGCATCGTGAGCTCATCTTTTTGCTGATGACCATGAATTCAGTCTTCTCGTAGTTTCTCCTTAGTCCTTTTTTTCTCAATTTTCTTTGCGAGCTTCTCGGAGGTTTTATAGTTTCCTTTTCATGTTTGCTCCCAGCACTGTGCCATCTTCATATCTTATATTGTTAAGATTGTGGTCGCTAATAAACACTATGGAATTACTCACCTTGTCATTCAGGAAACTTCTAATGTTCACTGGGTTATGAAGTACAAAACCCTCTCTCTCTTCTCTCGATTTTCACCCACTGTGCCATAGAGACAAGATGTGTTTTATTTCTCCTTTTGGGATCATTCTTTGTCAAACCATATGTCATATACAACAAAATACTGCCACTACACTATCTCCTGGAAAAATAAAATCATGAAATCACAATATCTTCATGACAACATATCAAATATTCCAACACAAAATATTCCTTTTCAACAAACTGGTTAATGCAACTACAAACTGATGACTCCTGTAAAAAACTGGCAACCTTACAAATTTTTGAAAGTATTATATTGTTAATCCGTCTATCCTTCACAGATACAAGTTAGTAGTTTGCTGAAATTAGATATTTTGTGCTGAATGAAGATATACAGTAGTGAACATAAAGATCAGAACGATGTTAAGAAAAAGTCTAAATATGAAATAACTTTTTATTTCAAAGCTTCATAGAACATTTTATCAAGGAAATAAAAGGATGTAAAAGAAAATTATTGAGTACTGCTGCCACATCTGGTCGGGTGCCGCTTCTGTTCTCCTTGGGGTTCTTGACAAAATACAGCGAAGAATCTGTAATGTGATTGATACCGACTTGGCTGACCGCCTGCAGTATCTCTCTCACCGGCGTGACGTGGCTTCCCTGTGCCTCTTCTATAAATACTTTCATGGCTTCTGCTCTGACGAACTTGATTCACTGGTGCCCCCTAGATGTGAATTTGCACGAGATACTAGATTGGCAACTAGGTCCCACCCTTTTACATCGAAACCAATGAAATGTAACCGCAATTTCTACTCCAATAGCTTCTTTCCTCGCACTTCCCGCCTGTGGAATTCCCTACTGCATGCTTGCTTCCCCGACGGCTACAACCTCCAGGAGTTTAAATGTAAGGTCAATAGACACCTCCTAACACACTAACATACACCCACTCTCTCCAACTCTATCCCTATGTACATCCTAAGTCGTCTATCACCTGCCTTCTGACATTTCCTATACCCAATCCCTCTATGCATGTAACCCCCTGCGCTATAGTGGCAGTGGAATGCCTTGCTTGGGGTGACACGATTTAAAAAAAAAAAAATTACAAAATATAAAGCTCAATAAACTTATTTTGATAAAGTTATAAGAAGAATTATGTATCATTAAAACAAAAATAGATGATCAAAAACATCAGAACGTTTAACAAAATCATACAATTATAATGGATACATAATATCCAAATCAAAATAGCATTCATAATTCATTAATACTTCATGTGTAAACCTTTATTTTCAATAACTGCTTGACATCTTTTGCTATATGAGCGAATTCATGTTTTGCATTCATTAACGGATATTTTCTCCCATTCTCCTTTCAAATTAGTCCATAGTTCTTCGACGTTTGTTGGATTCTTTTCCTTAGCTCTTTCATTTAGTAACGGCCAAACATTCTAAATAGGATTCATGTTATTTCTCATTTAATTTTTTTCTTAACATCGTTTTGATCTTTATGCTCTCTACTGTATATTTTCTTGATAATGCATGTTTCAGTGAAATGGATAGCATTATTAATTTTGAATCTTTCAATTGTAACTGCTAACTTCTTTAAGTAATGATCTGCATTCAGATTTTTGATTGTTTTTGCATTAAGTTTTTAAGCTCAAATTTTTAATGATCCAACAACTTCTGAATGGTATACTTGTTTCAAATAACCTACAAAAATATCACAAATTACATAAGTAAATTTTTATACAATAGTTATCATTACAATATGACTGACATTGCTTTGCCAATACCAGAGCAGGTAAGGTAATTTAGGAGATATTGGTTTGTTTATGTACACATTCTTTTTCATGATTATCATGTTGGTGAGTCATTGATAAGGTCATCATCGGAATAGTTGGTGGTTCGATGGAGTGTACAGTGGAGGTAGATTCATGGCTTATGGAAAAGAATAAGCAAGAAAATATTACAATTGGTATCAGCAGAAATAGAAACTATTTGTTAATATGAAACTTTCTATTGTCATTGAAAAACCTCTTCTCATTATTGAGTTTGTTTAGAAATAATGAATTTGCTGCATTCATTCCACCAATTCAATCTTTTTTTTTTATGAGACCAATTATTAGTTAATGTCATGACCATTATTGTTTACTAAATATATATGTGTATGTAGGTGTGTACAGACATCTCTATACTCTCTCTCTCTTTTTATATATAGTTTTACATTCAGATACATACAAAACTATGGCAACATACAGTGACCCATATATACTCTTGTTATATAGCAATATACAACAAACACGCATATATATAAAAATATACAGTTATTTTTATTAAATGACGATGAACCGTGTAGCCTAGGGAACAGAGAGTGAGAGAGCGCGCCTCTAAGGGTTGACGGGGGGGGGGGGTCGTCGTATCTGTTGCTCCTCTGGTCTGGTCTGGCTCTCTCGTCTGCCTCTGTCTCTGTCTGCGTCTGGTGAAATCCGTGCGCCGAGGTCTTTTTATAATCTCCAAACCGGGACTTCCGATTTTTGCCTCGCCCACGCACGCCTACGTAATTCTCAGAGACACCTGTTCTGTTTGCCTCTGTCCATTTCTGCTACTACCGGAAATAAGGTCAAACAAACATCCGTTCCTTTCAACGACCGGAAAACAACCCCTCTTGCAACAGCCTTCTTCTCGGGTGGGGCCAGATTGTTATATTACACTCTGTGTGTCTTTTTTCCCAAAGAATGTTTGACATTTCCTTTTATTTTTTAATCATTTTTTAATCATTTCACCCCAAGCAAAGCATTTTACTGCCACTGTTGGGGGAAAGGAAATAAAAGGATATAAAATTAAATGATATAATTCCAAAATATTAAGTTCAATAGTGATAAGAAAGAGGATTTAGTTATAGGAAATGTCAGGAGGAGGGTAATAGACGGATGAGAATACTGGTGGAGTGGGTGGAGAAAAGAGCTTGAGAGAATGGATGCAAGTTAGTGAGATAGGAGATGTCTATTGACCTTACATTTAAATTCCTGGAGATTGTAGCTGTCGGGGAAGCAAGTAGATGGAAAGGAATTCCACAGGTGGGAAGTGCGTGAAAAAAGCTGTTAGAGTAGAAATTGTGGTTACATTTTATCGGTTTCACTGTAAATGGGTGGGACCTAGTTGCTAATCTAGTAGCAAAAATTCATACCTAGGAGGCACCAGTGAGCTAAGTTCATTGGAGCAGAAGCTGTGAAAGTTTTTGTTGAAGAGACAAAGGAAAGCTACGTCATACCGATGAGAGAGCAACTGCAGCGTTCCTGGGTGAGCTTTAATCATGCTTCACAATTTATTTTTTATCTTAGTTTTTAAATTATTTACATTGTTTGGACTGTTGTCCTCATCTTTGTTGCCATATTCATGACATTTTGGCCCTTGTTATTCAAGGAATTGGAATTTTGAACTGAACCCTTTATTTCTTTCCTGGTATAGAAGGACATAGCTCAGTGATTAAAAACATTGATTGGATCCATTGACTTAATCCAAAAGAGTTGTGAGCTCAATATCTGACTACAAAAGTGGTGAACAAAAGATTGAGACATTAAGAAGTGGAATGAGAACAATATACCCCAGGTTCTATATGTTCCTCCACAATTTCCTGTAATTTGTAGCCCTTAATAAATTTTTTATTATTTCCCCTAAATCTTGCCCTGCTATCAATTTATTCAAGCACTGTTTACGCATTGTTTTCCTTTGCTTCTCTTGCCTTGAATCTGTCCTGTGAATATCAAATTTTCCAAGCCCTCATTCCTCATTATGTGTCCTTGAAATTTTAACCATCCCTTCCTGAATTTAACTATTTGTTCTTTTTGTTACCATCTTCTTTAAAACTATGCCATTGACCACATGTTTGGTGGTCCATAGTATTCTCAGCATTCTTCTGTAGAACCATATTTTTGTTGTTTCAAGTCTCTTCAAATATTTGGAGGAAACTCAGGTATTTGGAGGAAACTGTTCAGATAATCACCTGCACAGTGACTTTATAGCCACATGCTAATCATGGTGACGACTAGTGAACCTTCTTCTTCTATGGTCCATGCCCCTTCAAGATGTAGGGGATCATGGACTTCCATATCTCCCTATCCCTGGTAGCTCTTAGCACACTTTCTCCTGTTATATCCAAACCCCGCTCTGCCATCCATCTGCTCAGGCCCTTCAAATATGTTATTCCCTGCTTTCCCCTGTCTCGCTATCTGACCTGTGAGTATCAGATTTTCCATGCCTTCTTTCCTCATTACATGTTCCAAGAACTTCAGGTGTCTTTTTCTGATGCTCAGTATTAATTTCTTTTTCATTCCCATTTTTTCTAAAACCTCATCATTGCTCACATGCTCGATCTATGATATCCACATCATCCTTCTGTAGAACCACATTTCAGTTGTTTCATCTTTGATGATATCGTTCAACATTCACTGCCATATAGTTGTTTCATCTTTGATGATATCGTTCAACATTCACTGCCATATTGAAAAACTTAGCAATCCAAAATTCTCTTCTTTGTTTCTAGCAAAATTTTCCTGTTTCTTAATACTCTGCTCAGCTTCTGGAATGCATCTTTGGCCATGCCAATTCACCTTTGGATCTCAGTGTTGCACTTTCTGTCTTCCATTAGAACACTTCCAAAGCACTTGAAGTTTTTTACTTGCTTGGTTTTAGTATCCCCAACATATAATTGGCATTTTGGCCTCCTTTGTTTGCTGATGACCATGCATTCGGTTTTCTTGCAGTTTATTTGTAGTCTTTTCTTTCAACTTTCTTTGTCTACCGTTTTTAGAAGATCTTGTAGTTTTCTTTCCATGTCAGCTATCAGCACTGTATCATCTGCATATCTTATGTTGTTCAGATTGTGACCACCAATGATGAATCCTGGCAGAACTTCTAGGGTCCTCAGAATAGTCTTGCTGTACAAGTTGAATAGATCTGATGAAAGAACACATCCTTGTCTTATGCCCCTTTCTATCTTTGTCTATCTGCTGGATTCTTTTCCTGTTCATATGCAGGTGGATTGCTGCTAGTAGAGGTTCTTTATTATTCTGATGTCCATGCCAAATATGTTGGGGCTGCTGAGCATTTCTATAAATTACATGTGGTGTACTTTGTTGAATGCCTTGACATCGTCTCCTAAGCATAAATATCACAATCTTCTGTTCTGGCACCCTTGACAAAACCACACTGTCCTTGTCTTATTTCAAGTCTAATTCTGCTTCACGCTTTATTCATCAAGGCTTTGGACAATGACTTGTGTTATGTGGCTCATCAAACTGATTGTTTGGTGGAGTTTTCATCCGATTGCACCTGGCAACTTAGGCAGAGCTATGAAAATTAATTTGATTAGGTCATCTGGTATTACACCACTATTGTAGATTTCATTTAATATTTCCATATTGTCTCTATGCCAAAATCTTCTAAGGCTGTCAATATCTCTATTACACTGCCATCTGATCCAGCTGCTTTGTTCCTATTCAATTTGACCATTGCAGCTTTCACTTCGGATTTTATTACTTCCGGTCCGTCAGCATTTTTATCGGTTGCACTCACTTGTCGTAGAAGAGATCTTTTATATATCCTTTATATATCTTTTATATATCCTTTATATATCTTTTATATATCCTTCTCATTGCTGGAGCACTTCCTCTTTCTTCAATATTATCACTCCATCCTTGGATTTTATACATCCTGTTGATGAGCATGTTCTTTTTCCTGTCGTTTCCCTTAATTCTTTAAGCATTTCTTCATTATTAGTCTTACTCAATCTTTACTTCAGCACATTTATTGTTGAGCCATTTCCCTTTAGCCTGTCTGCACTTGGTCCTTATTTCGTTCTGTAGTTTCTTGTACTCGATTCCATGTCTTAGCATAGCTTTTTGTCTCCTTTACATCATGTCAAGAATCTCTTCAGTCATCCTTTCTTTTTTTTTTCTGCGTCTGCTTTCCTCCGGAACCATGTTGTTTGCTTATGTTGCTAACAATTCCTTAATTCCGTCCGATTTTGAATTTCTATTTCCCATTTGTTCTTTGTATTTGTTTCTCACACTGTCAGTGTATTTTTTGCAGGTTGAGGTCATTCAGGAGTGTGTTGTCCATAAATGTCTTGGGTGTTCTTAAAACCAGGTGTTGGTTATCACGTGGTCATTCACCTTACCACTGGGCCAATCTTTCATCCTGAGTGTTGCAGATTTCTAAACCAAAGTTGCCAGTTCCCTCTCCTTGCCTACTTGATGAATCTGATTTCTTGGGTTTTACATTGAACTTTGGCATTGTCAAGCATGGAGTAGAAAGATTCTATTTCTTCCTCAGTTCTTTGCATTGTTAATGCATATACAACTATAATTGCTGTGTTGAAGGTTCTCCTTTTCACTTTGACTAGGAGAACTCTTTCAGAGAAATGGCAGTATCCCAGAATGCATTTCTTCATCCAGTATTAAGCCAACTCCCTTTTCTTTATTTTTACCTTCTGCATATATGATCCTGTGGTTGTCGCTGCTAAAGCCTCTATTGTCCCCTTTATGCTGTTGGTGTTAACAGTTGCTGGATGATGGTCAAGTTGCCCATGTTGATCCTTACCAGGCGAGGAATTACTTCCTTTGTAATTAACCCCCTTCATGCCATTGGGTTTCATATGTCTATTTTGTAAAGCTATGATTGTATGTGGGAATGATAGTGGAGTGGTATCCCATTGCATTCTCCACAGTGATTTATCAAGACACCAGTTCTAGTTAGCTGCCCGTTGACGTGTTAAAAGTTAATTCACCCTTTATGGGCTTAATTTTTCTCCTACTGGGTTGCTAAAAAAAAAAAAAATGAATGGGGAGGAATGGGGTGAGGGATGAAAGAATGTAAATATTAAGTCCGTTCTTACTATAAGTTCAAATGACCACACATATGAAGGAAGATAATGCAGATTTTCCAGAGTAATATTTCGTTACCAGTAGACAGAAAAAAAAACTTAAAATGTTCTTTTGATATCTCAGTTTTTCTCATCTAGTACTGCTAAGTTATTAATCTTGGAATCATTTCAAACTTTTGTTCTCATCTTGGTTGATATAGGTGTTATAATAAACAATAGACACAACGTTTCGACCAAGTACCCTCTGGTCATCATCAGGTGTCTATAAAGAGGCTGATGTGGATTATCTCATTGATTATTGCGAAATATCCTGTGAAATCAATTATTGTTCTTTCATGTTGGAATTTAGTACTCTCACTACCAAATCCAAGGATTGAACTCATGACCACTTTACGATACTAACGCATGCATAACCAACTACTATATCCACTATACTACCATCCCGAAGGACTTTAGTGGTGTATTTTTGGAGCCTTTTATATTCAGTGTCAGGTGGATTTTGACGACTGGATTATGTTAGTGGGTTTGTGCCACTTGACGTCTTGTCAGAATTTTGCACATTTTCAAATCTACTGTTCATCCATGCATTGTAGCTCCTGCTCTTCATCTCAAGGTTTTTGACAAAATTTAAAGGAGGATCTGCAATGTAATTGATCCTGATTTGGTGGCTTGACTTCAGTCACTTTCTCACAAGTGAGATGTGTTTTCTATCTTTTCTACAAATATTTTCATTGCTTCTGCTCTGACAAAATCATCTCCCTGGTGCTCTGACTACATGAATTTAATCATGCTACTAGACTGGCACAAGGTCTCACCTTTTTACCATCAAAACAGTAAAATGTAACTGTCACTTTTATTCTATCAGTTTCTTTTCTCCACCTATGAAGGTCCCTTCTGTACACTTGCTTCCTTGATAGCTAATCAGTTTAAGTGTAATATCAGTCAGTTAAGTGCCATACGTGAAACACGCTTGGGTGATTATGTCTCGAAAGAGACATGACTGACTGGGCAGAAGATTATCCCGCAGTAGGTTGCCATTGCTTTCTGCGGTAGACTGGTTGCTGACCAAAGCTATATAACCCAATATCCTGTTATTTAACCCATAACTGGAAAGAAGAGATGGATTAATACCTTTCCCAAGGGTATTTGCGCAAAAGTGACTGCAATGAATTCAACTGGAATTTGAACTCGGATCCCCGATTTCTCGTTCCGAGCTGATATCCACTGCCGCACATCGATAGCCATCTTTTATCTCTTGGATTCTCGTCTTTCTCTGACCCCCAATGTTCTTGTCTATATTTCTGAGATGAGTTAGTTTTTACACTATTTACATTATTCAAAATATTGTCCTCATCTTTGTTGCCATTTTCACAATGTTTTGGCCGTTGTATGCTCTGGCCTTTTTTCAGAACGTGCTTCAAATAATGACTGAGAGTGATTGTAACTTGAAGAAGGTCGAAGCATACAATGGTCAAAAGATTGTGAAAATGGCAACAAAGATGAGTAATAATGTCCACCTGTTCTTGTTCCTTTTTATTTTTTTGCTCTTCTCTCACTATAATTCCCATGAATGGGGTGAAACAATTATAAAAAACGTATCTAGCAAGTTCTTTCTGTACATTACAAATATTTCATTTATTTCTGTAATCTTGTTGTTTAAAATTAATAACGTTTCTACAAGAATTCCATTTGGTACTGCTTGTTTGAATGGCTATGTTCCCATTCATCTTGTCCTCTGATAATCTTACATCAGACTTTAATATTTTAGGTTTTTTCTATATTTTTGTGTTCTGCAGTTTTGTTCTTTATGTGGGCTGCATTCCCTCACTACAAAGAAAAATATTTGTCTATAAACTTGTTAGTAGGTTTAAAAATAAAGTCAGCTTTTTCCTACGCTAATCTAATGTTTTGACAAAGTTCAAATCCGAATTCATACACTTTTTCTTCTTTCTGTTAACTTGACAGCAGTCAAGGTAAAAAATAATTTTTCTTTTAGTTTTTTGATTAAAATTTTTTAAAGAAATTTCTATTAGTTTCTTTGAAAATGGAATAAAATGTGTAATTTATTAGTAAATTAGTAATTTATTAGTAAATTTATTTTGTATAATTATTACTTAACCTTCAGCATTCTGCACTATGGATAGTATTTGCTTCCTTTCTCCAGCAGATGGCATCTCTTCAACTGCAAAAGTGTAGTCCTTGATTTCAGTTAAGGCCTTTTTCATGTTTCTATAGCAGGATATGATAACACAACCATAAATTTAAGCCAATTCATAGTCACCTGCAATATAAATATTTTGGTCAGCAAATTAAATTGATTACAGTAAAGGTTTTAATATACTGAAGCCAATGAATTAAAAGTAGGAAGTTTTGGTTTGAACTATTTTATGTTGCTAAAAAGTTTGCAGCTTGACTCACTTTCCAAAATTTGGATAAATGATCAATGTTCATCTTTCTTAAAATGGTAAAAGCAATAATTATCATTTCAGTAATTAATCACAGGTTATATTTACTTTGGGTCTTATACCATTTGTGATAATTCAAAGTAGCAAGCAAAGAAAGCATTATTCTTATATATTATGTATATCCTTGTATATACATAAATATATTTACTTCACCATGGAGAAATGGTAAACAAACTGCATTATATTATCAAAGTAATTTATTTGCTGCTCACGGAATGCTCGATAATAATTTAAGGTTAGTAAAGAATTATACACGTCAGTGTATGCATAATATATTGAACAAAAAAATAATTGCAGATTGAAAATAAACCCCGAGAAGTGAGGATATTATAATGGTGCCATTACAAAACTTCAAAGTCAGTATGACTCTGCTCAGTTAAGTGACAAAATAATTCCAATTAATCTTTTTATTATATATATATATATATATATATATATATATATATATCAGTACTGTGCAAAAGCATGAGGACAAGAACTATTTTATCTTTTATGAGGCATCAAAATAAAGTTTAAAATCACCCCTGTCCTAAAACTATTGCACACTACCGGTAGTGTGCAAAAGTATTAGGACAAGGGTGATTTTCCTAAAAACCTCACCAAAATTCAAATGCAGGGTGATAAGCCAAGTAAATTAATGTTAAAAAATATTGATTATTTAAAACTAGGTGTAAAAGAAATGTATTAAGAAGAAGTTATATTTAATTTTTCCGATTTTCTATTAAACAAGTTATTTTGTAATGACTCTATTGAACATCTATGGGATATTTTGGATAAAAAATTGATAAATTTAATGTTAATTTGTAAGACACACTTTGAGAACAAATACAAGCTGCTTGGCAGGAGATACCATTAGATACACTGAAGAAGCTTGTGATGTCAATGCCTGACAGAATGAAGGTTATTATACTAAATATTAAATTTATTTTGTAACAAGTATTCTTTTCTTATTAAATCATTTGTTGAGTAAATCAAATAAACTTACTTAAATTAAATTGTTTATTTTCTGTCAATATACCTCATAAAAGATAAAATAGTTCTTGTCCTAATACTTTTGCATAGTACTATATATATATATATATATATATATATATTAAAAAATTATTATTAAAAAGATCTGTCGCTTTCTGCGTCACGTGATGTAAACAATCTCTCCACGAACGCTCCTCGCGAAAATGCTTCTAATTTAAATTTTAAAATCATTTGTTTCTGATGAAGGGCCGAGGACGATCTGAAATATCAAATATAATAATAGAAATAAATAAATACTGTCAAAAAAATACATTTTTAAACTTACAAATTTTTAGTAGTTTCTCCTATATATATATATTATATAAAGCAAATATTTAAAACAACAGACAGTTTACTGATCAGCTTTACCAAATTATGAGTAATCCTTCTCAGACAAGGATGAAATTCCATCAGAAATTGCCTGAAGTTCCTTTTGAAAGAATATTAAAAGAAATATAGTCCAAGCTTTCAACTTTCATTATCTGAGTATAGGAAGAATATGTTGTGAAGTAGGCAAAGACAGTTTCTAAGGAATTTCCTCCTCATTTGAGAAGGATTTTTCATGATTTAAAGAAGTCAATCAGTAAAATTAATGAACTCAAAATGTCTGTTGTTTCTAATAATAATTTACCTGAAAGAACATTTGCAGCCAAGAATATATGTTGTGTCTTCCAGCCTTCTTCAGGTGCATATTAATCTGGCAAACCTACAGAGAATTCTGAACTGAACCCTTTATTTAATTGATGGAGGTAGACTGTTCTCATGTCTAGGGATATCACCTACAGTTGCACTGTTCATATCTAGGGATATTGTCTCATTCTTATGGTACTGCTTAGTTATGGCTTACCCATTTCCACTGAGTGCAAGTACATACTGCCTGACCCAGGAATTGAACTCATAATTATTATGTCACCAAATTTCACAAACCAATGTTTTAATCCCTTGTTCAGTAGAACAATTTATAGTAGTGAACTTGGAGCCTTAACCCTAACCTGGCCGCTCAGTATTGCAACTGCTGCTGCTATCATGTTTTGACTGCTGCTGCTGCTCATCATGCTGTTGAAGACTTGCTGTCATTTTACTTCAACAAATTATCATGTGGGACAATGGTCTAGTGAATTAAACCATTATTTGTTTGAAATTTGGTGACATAGTGATTATAAGTTCAATTCCTGAGTCAGGTAGTGTGTTCTTTTTTTTTTTATAATCATATCATCAAGCAAAGCATTTTACTGCCACTGTTTTGCAGGGGGTTACATAGGAGGAAAGGTATGAGAAAGAGTGATAGGTTATAGGGGGTGTCAGGAAGTGGGTAAGAAAAGGATGAGAATACTGATGAGGGTGGAGTGGACAGAGAAAGGAGCATGAGAGAGAGGATGCAGGTTAGTGAGATAGGAGATGACTATTGACTTTACATTTAAATTCTTGGAGATTGTAGCTGTCAGGGAAGCAAGTAAATGGAAAGGAATTCCACAGGCAAGAAGTGCGAGAAAAGAAGCTGCTGCAGTAGAATTTGTGTTTACATTTTATTGGTTTCACAGTAAAAGGGTGGGACCTAGTTGCTAATCTTGTGGCTTGAGTAAGTTTTTATATAGGGGACACCAGTGAGCTAATTCAGGGTACTTTAATTCAGGTTAAATAGGTAGACATAACCAAGCAATGCAATAAATAAGTACTAGAAAATATCCCCAGATATGAACAATGCAACAGTTTGCCTTCATAGGTGAAATAAAATGTTGATTTCGAAATTCCCTGTTGGTTACCCAGATTGATATATACCTGAGGAGATTTGGAAGAACAACAGCTAAAATTTTGTGATAAAAACAACAAAGATGAGGAAAATAGTTCTAATAAAAATAATGAGACAAACTTTTATTACATTTGCTAAAAAAACAAAAACAAATAATCAGCTCTTAATTATTACAGTCTATTTTTTTAAAATTTTGTATAAAAAACGATGAGATCATGTTAACAATTATCCTGAAATCGACTGATATACATGGAATCAGAAAATTTTTTCAAAGAAATGTTATTTATAATTTCAGATATTTCAAGAAGAGAATCAGTTTGACTGGCTGCAGGTCATCTGATCCAAAGTTCTCATAAAGTATCATTTCAGGACAAAAACACACACAAAAAAAAAGAAAAAGAAATTTGATCTGACAAAATTTAAACCTCTAGCAAATTGAAGAGTGAATTCCTGCTATTATTCACAATGTTTTTTCTCTATATATTCCATTGAATATTGAGAAAGATAATCTATTGTTTCCAAGAATGCTTGGAGATGAAAGGAAATCGTATTGAATAAATTACTTGAAAAGATATGCAAACATATTGTTTAAGAATTATTTTTTATGTTTCAAGCTATTTAGATCATCTTGACTATTTCAAGGATTTTAAATCCTTCAAATAGTTTTTTTTGCATTCAAGCATAATAATAATAATAATAATAATAATAATAACAACAACAGTTACAAGTTAGACATTTTTTAAAATGTTACTTTCTGTCATCATCATTATTATTATTATTTCACTATTATTTTTATAAATATTGTTGCGGGCGCATACCCACTGACACTTATGGACTCTTCCAGTCATTATTTAAACCATAAGGTTTATACTCTCAGGGCAGTAGTTCCAGAAGCAGCCTGCCAGGTATGCGTGGCTTAGTGCCACTCTCTTAGTTATATTTTTCCTTGTTAAATACAATATGTTAAACCTATTATCTGTTGTCTGAGTTATTCTTTTCTGGCTCCACTATCGGATCCACATCAAATTGGCGACAAACATGTTCGTACTCACCAAGGGATACCTCACCTCAATAAACCTTCATTCGCAGCCCTTTTCAAGGTTACAACATCACCACATCAATTATGCTTATAATAACACTGTAAAGCTGAGATTTGTTTGAAGGTTAAAAATGAATACAAGACTTTGATGTGGATAAAAATTACAGAATTTTTACAGCAGAAATGTAAAAATAAAATAACAAAAAAAACAGTAACAAACACCAAATTATTTTTTTTGTTTTTTTTTTTACAAAAATCTTTTTATTTGAATCAGATATACAGAAAACAGGATTGCCCCAAAGAATATAGATGCATAAAAATGTTTCCTTTCTTTATTTTTTTTTTGTTCTTTTTTTCACGTTTCTATTTTTAAAAAATGATACAAAGAAATGGAAAATGTTTTGAGACAGTCTGCTCTATGGAGCCATAGAGATGGCTAACCGCAGACCCATGCAAATGCTAAGCTGGTTGTTAAGAGGGTTACAAAGGAAACGGCCACAGACAGGTGTGCAGAACTCATCACATGTTTCTCTTCATTGTGGGCTGCAAAAAGAAAGAAACAAATACAAAATTAATCATTTTTTTCATCAAGCCATGCTAATTAATTTATAGAATTCATTTGTTTACCAATATTATACTTTTATAGTTTTCTCAATTTTTTATTTAATTATTTTTTCAACTTGAATTATTTTTGGAAGAATACTTAAAAAATTGTGTTTCATTTTCTACTTACACGCTATGAAAAGATATGGTGCAAAAAGTAGTATATAAAATTGTAGTAGTTCCAAAACTATTTGGAAAGACAAGAACAATTGCCTGAAATGAACAATCAGACTGTTGTATTCATTGGTCTTCACAATATTTTTATTCACTTGTGAATCTTGGACATTAAAAGCAGAACTCCAGTAAAGAATTCAAACACTAAAAATGTGTTTAACACTGTGAGACGTCATCAAACAATAAATATGCCCATTAGGAAAACAACTGTCACAAAGTCAATCTGTTATGGTCGCATCATGATAGCCAACAATCATTAAATCAAGAAAGGTTTTGTTCCGAGAGTCATTTTTTATATTGTCGTTATGTTGGCTGTTCTATTCTATGCTTGGCTTTGTGTTTATAATCTTTCATTAACAACATTATCAAAAAAAAAATATGAGAATTACAGAACATTTTTCATGATAAATGAAATACCTGTATAATAGATCCTGATAAGTTATATACCTGTGGAATGAATTGACTCAAATTTATAGTAACATTCATTAACTGAACAGTTAGCATTACTGTCATTTCAAATCCATAATCCCTTTCTCTTAAAGTAGTTTTTCAGGGAAATAAACTTCTCAAATAAACTAAATATTATAGCTGTTTTAATAATGATGGAAGTTTTTGTGTCGGGTCACAATTAAAGTAATGTAAATAACAATTTCAACAATCAAAACAACTCTTGAAGTGAAATGCTTGTCCAGTAGATATTTTTATGACAGAAAAAAAAAATTGTTTCGGATACATAAAAGTGACACAAATAACATATTGATATTTCATCAGTAATTTACTAAATAACCTAATTTCATCTAGCAGACTTGATAGCACTGATATTTTGGAATTTGTGTTCATTGACCCAATAGAAAAAAAGATAGAGAAGGGCAAATGAGTGCACTAATCCATTTGGATCGAGGTGGAGTGTTGTTCCAAGTACAGAGTGGAAATGGCTGCAAAACATTTTCCCTTCCTAATTTACAGGCATGATAGGATTTTTTTCTTGACAATAAGCTGGCTCTTGGTTTCATCTTGGTTTTCCAATCACATAAATACATATAATTTTATCTTTCTCAATATTCAATGCTAAAAGTGTGGAACCTAGATGCCACCATAGTCATTCAGTTAAGTGCCATACGTGATACATGCTTTGGGTGATCATGTCTTGAAGGAGACTGACTGGTCAGAAGATTAGCCCACAATGGTTTGTCATAGCTCTCTGCAATAGACTGGTTGCCAGCCAAGGTTATAGAACCCAATTTGTTCTATTATTTAACCCATAACTGGAAGGAAGAGATGGATTAATATCTTTCCCAAGGGTATTTGTGTGCAAGTGAATGCAAGGAATTCAACGGGAATTTGAACTTGGCTCCCCAATTTGTCATTCCGAATCAGTATCAACCAGCATGCTTAAATTCACATGGTCGGGGTATCAGGGAAAAATTATTCCTCTCAACATTGACCAGCTCAGTAATTTTATACTGGTAGGCTGAATTTTACTAGCTATAAGCTTATCAGATTTTTAAGAAAACTTCATTACGTAATAGAATAGAATTATGCATGTAAACATCACCTTAAGTGACCCTCCCAAAGAAAGATTTTAAAACTGATATCACCACACCAACAACTGAAATTTCTATGTCTCATTAGGGTTCTATTTTAATAATAAAATAAGGTTAAAACTTGAGAATTGCTCAGCAGGATAAAACACAGGTAAAATTATGAAATGCTAATAAAAAAATTCAGTGTAACATTCATTGGACTATTTCCATTTGTTGCTTGCAAGAACACACACACACACATATATATATATATATATATATATATATATATATCTGTATCTATAAAAGCGATGAAGGTGGATGTTGTGTAAGTATTTGTTTGATAGATTTGACTTAGCATCTACATTTTGCAGTCTAGCTCGACAGGAGTTGCGCTCAAATGTAGATCAAAATTTCAGAATACTTACAACACCGTGAAATTTTCAGAAAGCCAAAATTAGGGGTAGAAAAAATATATTATCACTCAACAAAGTCAGAGATCAGTTTATGTATTGATTATAATATAGTATTGGTCACCCCAACTTTATATTATCTATATCTATATATGTTGCCCCTCCCCCTCCCGCCCTAATCCAACAGAGACATTCTACATTGTTATCTATATCTATAAAAGTGATGAGGTTGGATGTTGTGTAAGTATTTGCTATGTAAATTCATCATTTGTTTTTTATTCTTATTATTCCTTAAACTACCCGAGTGAAACCAGGCTAAACCTCTAATATATATATATATATATAATTAGTAAAATCAACTGAATATGCTACTCTGGTTTCAAACTTTTGGTATAATCAGGCATTATATCTTAACTAATTATCTTTTTGAACACATAACAGGAAGTTTAAAATGAGGAAGAAGTTAATCAAGACTATCGAAATAATATTGTACATATTTTCATCAAGGTTTATACAAACCCTATATATATATATATATATATATATATATATGCAGGAAAGAATGTCAGATGGAGAGGATATTCCAAAATATTTTATCTAATTAATATAAATTATTAATTAGATAAAAATAAAGAGCTTGATGGATATTATCCAGAGCATTATAAAACATTGGGTAACTATATAATGAGTTTTCTTGTCAATATTATATATATATATATATATATATGTTTTAGAGAAAATTTTCAAAATTCAAAGGTGTCAGATGTACATTTTGACATAGGATCTCTAATAGAGACTACATCACGTCAGCGACATTGTTTTTCCAAATGGCGAAGGCCCTGAGTTAGTGTGCAGGGGTTTTTGGTTAACAACGGTCACAAAGTGGAAAAGGACAGAGCTGGTAGTCGTGGGGTTACAGGGTGTTGAAATGGTATATTTAGGAAGGAAGAAATAGGAGTTCATTTTTTATAAAGATAGACAACTAAATGAGTTAAATTACTTCTTAAAGTTAAGATTTTGGGCTGTTTGAAGAGGTGTATTTAGGCGAGAAGGAATGGGTTTCAATATAAGATTTAAAAAATTTTTTTAAGTTTATTTGATTAAACCTTTTAGGTAGAAGCGAGTTAAATGCCAATTACAGGAAGTTATCAGTTTAAAAATTATTAGAGAAAGAATATTAGAGAAAAAATATGTGTTAACCAAGGAAAAAGGGGTTTAGTAAAAGAATCCATATTTTCTAAAGATAGACAATTAAAGGAGCTTGGGACAGGAAGGTAGGGGGGTTAAAATACTTTTTAAGGTGAATGTTAGGGTAAAATTAAGATTAAAACTTAAATTGAATCATTTTAATTTATATTCTAACATCTAGTCAATGGGGATTTAAATTCTAAATTTAAATATTCGAATAATTTGCTTTGTGGCAGCACTTACTGATGAATTCCCTCCTAAGATTCAGTAGCTGGTGTTGGTGGGGGTATTTCAATATTGAAATTTTTTCCAATAAACATAGACAGCACCTATCACGAAAATTCCTAGGATATGGGCTGAACCTATCAGTTTCCAGCTAATCTCAGGATCCAGCCCTTCTTCTTTCTTTATATATATATATATATATATATATATAAGTAGAATCCTTGGCACTTGGTAAGGCAAATTCCACAGGAGATTAAATCCAAAGAGAATTCAATGTTAAAATTATAATAAAGAATGTAAGTTGGATATTTTTATAAACCCATTATATATATATATATATATATATATATATATTACAGAATTAACAAAGATTTAAGAAATGGTCTTCAAACAAGCGACAATTTGAAATGATTTGTTTGAACATTATTTTTTAATGATACTTGTATTTAAGTAGATATTCTGTTTCTAATCAAACAATATTATATATTTATTTCTACCGTCCTGATTATTTATGATAAATTTTTGCGATGAAAATGTGTGTCATTTGGCAGGATTCGAACCTGCAATCCCTATCCACATAGGGGAAACCACCAATTGATCTGGTGCATCTTAGACCTCTAAACCACAAATGGCCAACAGTTTATATGAAGCCAAATCAAGCCTGTATAACACAATTTTTGATTCATCATAATAACCATATCTGCTCTGAAATGTATCGTAATGTCAACAACTGTAAACATGTTAGGGAAATTAATAAAGATAAATGAAATGGTCTTTAAACAAAAAATTATTGTAAATAATCAGGTCAGTAGAAATAAATATATAATACTGTTTGATTAGAAACAGAATATCTACTTAAATATGAGTATCGATCAAAAATAATGTTCAAACAAATCATTTCAAAATATGTGTGCGTATATATATATATATATATATATATATATGAAATGAATTGTTTGAACATTATTTTTTTTTTATTGATACTCGTATTTAAGTAGATATCATGGTCGAGCGGTCTAAGATGTTGCCAGATCAAATGGTAGCTTCCCCTAGGTAGATAGGGGTCGCTGGTTCGAATCCTGCCAAATGGCACACATTTTCGTAATAACAATTTATCGTAAATAATCTGGCCAGTAGATATAAATATATAATACTGTTTAATTAAAAACAGAATATCTACTTAAATACGAGTATCAATAAAAAATAATGTTCAAACAATTTATTTCAAATTGTCAGTTGTTTATAACCAAGTTTCGTTGAAATATATATATATATATATATATATATATATATATATATATATATACACACATACACACACACATATGTTTTGTTGAAAACAACTGACAAGAAGATTACATTAATTTTTTATTTAATTTTTCCATTAAATAAAATAAAATTTCCATTGCCATGTTTCCTTTTTGCTGGAGATAAGGAATGTAAGATTGTTCTGTAATTGTTTCAGCCACTTCTCTGGCTAATCTAATTTACCAAATCCAGACGACAAATTGTACTCCTGGAGCTTGTTTTCTCGCACTTCCTGCCTGTGGAACTCTCTTCCATATTCTTGCTTTCCTGATGGCTACAACCTCCAGGAATGTAAATGCAATGTCAATACTCATCTATTAACCACTTGACTCTAGTTCTTTCTTCACCCTGTATATCCTTTCCTTGCTCTCCACCTTTGCAAGTGTCATCACACCTGTATTCCCATCCTTCTCTTGCTCCTTTCTAACTGGTTCGTCTTTGTCTTCACTCTCTTCTACTTAATCTTTTTACACTTATGTAGCCCCCTGCACATCAGTGGTATTACCACCTTGCTCGGGGTGATCCAATTAAAAAAAAATCTTAAGGGTGTTACGCTTTTGATGTTGTTATTTTACCATCATGTTTGTACTATAACGTAATGTATTTTATCTTGATTTTTATTTATTTCGTTAAAAACGTTCCACCTTTGAGAATGGCCAAGAAGTGGTTGAAAGCCTTTAGAAAAATAATTATGGAATATTTTTAGATTCCTTTGTTGAGGCTACCTAGAATTGTCTCCCCTACACCTTCGAACTGACCCTTTGTAAACTTACTTCCCTTTACGTGAACTTGGGACTAGGGAGTCAGCCATATTGAGAAACGGTGATGAACGGTCCGAGGTCCCAGCTCTGTCGTAATAAAGCCCTTGTTCAATCTATCCCCATTTGGTTGTACATTTCTTTCACCTTATCTCCAGCAAGAAGAAATATGATTGAATACTGGAAATATTAAATGAAAAAAAATTTAAATGAATAAAATTTTCTGTACCGGTTGTTTTAAATGGAACATGTTCAAAAGAAAGGTTGCTGCCTAAATATACTTATATGTATGTGTGTGTGCAGAGCCATTACAAGGCTTTTTACTTCCAAATCTATGAAATAAGAGCCTCCCACTCTTATAAGGTAGTATTTATATAAAATACAAATTTTATTGTAACCTAATTTTATGTACAATAATGGATCACATGTAATATAGATTAACAATTTAACAAGAAAATTAACAATAAATACAATAGTTCTAAGTACAAATTAAAAACATGTCATAATAGATCTTAAATCAACAATGTTTTACAGCAGTTTTTAACATAAACAGATTCATTTCTTAAAAAGTTTAATATTTTAACATATTCAACATTATGGATTAAAAAAAGTGAATTTTATAAGGAGCTCCTTCAAAATTTAACATGAGCAAAGCAAAGTCACAAAAATGAACAAAGAAAAAGACTTCAGAATGATGTCAAAATCTGTGAAAATATTTCATTTTCTAACAGTCAGTTGTGCTTAGTTTAATATGTAACACATGAATGTAGGTAAACCAAAGGCAAAAGTTGATAATATCTTGTGTGTCAAAAACACTGTATGGGACTTCCAATCAGGCTTTTCCCTCCTCATGATCATGGTGATGGAGGCTTGTGGATAGTATGCACTGGACCATCATGTGCGTGGGAGAATGTATAATAATCTATATATCAGAACAATTTTAGGTTATGGAATGATGAACTGGAAAAAAATTCTACATAAGACATTTTATCCTTTAAAAGGAGTTCATCATTCAGACTAAATTTCTTATCGATAGAAATATATATATATATGTATATTTTAATTGTTTCACCCCAAACAAGGCATTCCACTGCCACTATTGCGCTTGGGGCTATATAGGGGAAGGTAAACAGAAAGAGTGTTTAGATATAGGAAATGACAGAAGCGGGGTGATAGATAGTTTGGAGGATGGGAAGAGTGTTTGAAAGAATGAAAGCGAGTTAGTGTGCTAGGAGGTGTCTATTGACCTTACATTTAAACTCCTGGAGATTGTAGCCGTTGGGGAAGCAGTCATGTGGAAGGGAATTCCACAGTCGGGAAGTATGAGAAAAGAAACTGTTGGAGTAGAAGTTGCGGTTGATATATATATATTGTAAATGCTCTATGTTGTATCGAGCACTCTTTATAAAATAAATGCATGAACAGTAGGTGAAAAAAAAACCTACGTGTTCTACAACTTTGTTATAATATACTATATATATATATATATGAGTGGTAAAGTATGTGTTTCCATGTGGAAGGTAGCAGAATCTTTCAACCTTTGCTGCTGTTTATCATCCCATTGCTGAGACCGGATCCATAAAACCACAAACTATAGACTGAGAAAGATCAAGTACTTTCATGGCTTCTGCTCGGACGAACTTAAGTCACTGGTGCCTCCTCAACAGGTGTTTACTCGTGCAACCAGACTGGCATCTGGGTCCCACCCATTCACAGTCAGGTTAGCCAAATGCAGATGACAATTCTACTCCTGCAGCTTCTTCTCTCGAACTTCCCGCCTGTGGAACTCACTCCTGAATTCTTGCTTTCCTGACGGCTACAACCTCCAGAAATTTAAACACAAAGTCAATACTCATCTACTAACCACTGGACTCTAACTCTCTCTCCACCCCTGTATAACCTTCCCTTTCTCTCCACCTATGTATCTGTCATCGCACCTGCTTTCTCAACTTTCTATTGTTCCTTTCTAACTAGTTTGTACTCCTCACTCTTTTCTAATTAATCTTTTTACAGTTATGTATATCCCTGCACATCAGTGGCATTTCCGCCTTGCTCGGGGTGAAATGATTAAAAAAAAAAATATGCCTGACCATGAAGAACATTCTACAGGCTTCTGGAGACAATCCAGTTATCACCACATGTCAAGTGCTTCTAGCATGTCATACATGGAAGGTATTTCAAGAGCATCTTCTCTATACGTATTATTTGCAATGTGTACAAGGTTTTTCACCCCCTCTGATCACTCCCCATGAAAGAACTTTTGCTGATGTTCTATTGCACAAGCTGCTGACCCATTGTTTGTCTCTTCAATCTTGCTTGTGGATGAGGCAATGTTTGGAAGAGACAGTATCACACATTTACGCAACCAGCATTTGTGAGTGGACTAGAATCTGCATGGTACAATGCAGGCTAGACAGTAGCATCAGTTTGTAATTAATATGTAGGTTGGAATTGTAGAGGACTGTCTAGTAGGTTATTATGATGTGTTATTATGTATTATATATTCTTATATATATTATAATATAATTATCTACCATATAATATATATTGTTATAATATAATAACATTATAATACCTATCGATATAGTAATATATATTATTATATCTGTCATTATGTTATTCTAGCACATCTTACAGGAGCTGTTTACAAGAACTTTATTTCAAACCTACTTCCAGACCTGCTAGAGTTTGAGTTTTGTTTAACAGCATATCAACCTCTGTCGGTTATTTAATGCCAAAAAGTGGGATTTTAAGATTTTTTTTTATGTTTGTTTATAGTGAGAAGCTTGATTTAATCATATTTTGATGAAAAATAATTTTTTTATTTTAGAAAACTGAAGATGTTTTCCATTTTTTTTTAGTCAAAAACGTATTGCTGGTAATTATTTTTTTTCCTTCAAAAATGTATTTTGGCAATAATTTTATTTTTCTTCAAAAATGTACTGTTGGTAATATTTTTCCTTCAAAAATGTATATTTTTCTATAAAAGTTGATTTTTATGTATATATTCCTATGAAAGTATGTTTTTATTCTTTCATAGTGTTTTGACCCCAGTTTAGGGTTAACTATTTGACCATAGCTGGGACCCTAACAGGTGCTACCACACTGGGTCAGAGTAGATCTGGAAGTAACAGTAATTAAGAGGTGGCTCCATACTCCTGACAACCTCCCAATCAGAGGCCTTGCTGCTAGATGCAGTTTATTGTCATACCCAGGACCAGAGACCTGCTAGAGAACGTACCCCTCTCTGAAAATGCTTGCATGATAGGTTCACATTGTTTGCAATGCACTGACTGACATCTACCATGAAAGATGGATAGGTAGAGAAGGACCAGTTACATGGCCTGCACGCTACCCTGACCTCAATCCCTTTTATCTATAGGGTTACCTAAAACAATTGGTATATGCAGCAGATATTAATAATGAAGAGACACTTCATCAACATATCATAGGGGCCTGCAAAACCATTCAACACCATGGAGGAGAATTTGAAAGGGTCAGTTTATAATCTGATGGGTACATGCATGTGTAGAAGCAAGTGGAGGACATTTTGAACATTTGTTATGAGTTGCTGTGTGGGGTTACATTGATGACCTTTTGGATGTATATTTATATAGACATTTTACCTTGCTTTAATGTCAAGGCCCCACCACCTTTCTTCTCAAAAAACTTGTAAAAATATATTTAGATTGTATATTAGATTTTTACATTTAACAGCATCTACCATAAACTTGAAACTTAATAATGCAAAAATGAAGGATTTTTAGACATATCTATATCTGTGAAAGTGACGAGTGTGGACATTGTATAGATATTTGTTTGTTTGATAGATTTGACTTAGCGTCTGCATTTTGTGGTCTAGCTCAACAAAGGTTGCGCTCAGATGTAGATCAAAATTTTAGAATGCTAACGACACCTTGAAATTTTTCAGAAAGCCAAAATTAGGGGTAGAAAAAATATATATCACCCGACAAAATCGGGGATCAGTTTATGTACTGATTATAATATAGAATCAATCACCCCACTTTATATTATCTATATATGTTGCCCCTCCCCATCCCACCCTAATCCAATAGAGACATTCCACATTGTTATTTATATCTATAAAAGTGATGAAAGTGGTTGTTGTATAAGTATTTAATATGTAAATTCATCATATGTTTTTTATTCTTATTATTCCTTAAACTACTTGAGTGAAACCGGGCTAAACTGCTCGTGTTTATATAAACTTTTTTTTTTTTTGGCATGACAAACCCATCCCCAAAGTTTGTAAAAGTATTTCTGACATAGTTTGTCTAAGTGGACATTGGGGTGATGACTGCACTTAAGCATAAAACAGACTGTCACCTCTGGGTGTTGATGCTATTGTTCACTTTTATATTTGCATATACTCTATCACTGATACCGAGCACTTTAACTCATAAATATTGCATACCTTAAAACTATATTTTGAGTGGGTACATATTTGAGTTGATCCCTGTTTTTTTTTTTTCTAAACAGTGAAATAATTATCTACCAGTTTAGGTCAAGGAGTTCTACTAAAAAAAGTCTGTATATTTTACTAAATCTATTCAACAGAAAAAATAGTCCGTTTATTATCCAAATAAATTGGAGTCATGTTCCACATAGAAAGATAGAAAAAAGTTATTCAGAAAACATTTTTCTGTCTTGAGGATCTCAATGTGCTCAGATATATTAATTTTCATTCATGTTAGACATGGTATCCTTCAATGGAACTTTGGTATTGTGGGTCTGCTGGTTGATTTCTTTCTTCATGATTCTCGAAACACATAGGTTCAAATGTTTAAAATCTTGATCGCTAAGAGGCCACATATTAGAGGTGACATGATCATATAAATTCTCAGCCATGTCATGTGCAATATATGGGAAGAAATAAAGGCATGCTGGATCATGGACAGTAACCTCTCAATCCAGATTTGGGACCATTATGTATGAGGTAACATCAATCTTTATTGCTTCCAACTCTAATACAGAAAATAAGAACTTAGTGCATGTAATTGTAGTTACTTCTGCAAACTATGTGCATATCAGTCTGTCATTTCTTCTGGTCACTCTCAAAGAGCTCCGCCCTTGTTTTATGCGTATGGCATATTAGATTTCAGATGCTATGTTAATGCACTTGATATATGTGAAAGTGAAATATGAATGTTAAATACTTGTAAATCCTGAGTATGCTTATGTATGCACTTTTGCACACATAATAATACATGCCCTTAGATTCACAAATACAGATGTATGTGTGCACATACATACATATATATATACTTACATATGCGTAGAGCTAAACACACACACGCACTAACATATATATATATATATATATAGAGAGAGAGAGAGATATACATGCATTACGACACATTTAGAGACACATATAGTTACACATGCTCATAGATATGCACAAATATATCGTTCCACATGCATTTAGACATACACAAATATATAGTTACACATAGATATACACATACAAATATATGCTTAACTTAACAATTCACTTAGACTCACACTTAGAACCACATATACACATATATATACTTAACTTACACATTCACTTAGACAGACATATACATATACTTAACTTAAACATTCTCTTAGACACATACACACACACATATATATATGCTTAATTTACACAGTCACTAAAACACATATACATATATATGCTTAATTTACACATTTACTGAGACACACATACATGCTTAATGTACACATTCACTTAGATACGTGGACACACTTAACTTATACATTCACTTCGACACACATATGCTAAACTTACACATTCCCTGAGATACACACATCCAGATATATATATATATACATAGACATATACTAGCACATGCACTTCAGCAAAAATATAGACACACTCATGTATATATATTATATATATTTACACATGCACTTAAACACAACTATAGACATTAATGTATGCTCATACACACATGCATGCATGCATTTGGGCACAAATATAGACATAAACACACACATGCACTTAGATACATGTATAAACAAACGTAGACGTATATATACTTACATGCACCTTCAGATACATAAACATATAAAAAAAAATATATTTCTTCATTCATTTCTATTTTATTCATCAGCCATCAATTACCTTTATTCATTCATTTATTTATTTTTCTATTTTTGATGCAGGACCTTCATTTTTATTTTATACCAAGATCCTGTTACATTATTGCGATTAAACTTTAATTCTTACTCTTTTCAAAGAACATTATCATCTGCCATTTATTTCAGAAGCACCATGGAACCAAGTCTTTGGTAGCATTGTGACAAATATGCAGAAACTTATGTTTTATAGATTATGCAAAAGCATTTGACAATTTGACAAAGTAGAACACTAAGATATATTTGAACTGTTAGAAAAACTAGATCAAAATGAAAAGGATGCTAGAATAATCCAGCACTTATAATGGGTGGGGGGAGAGAACGGGGAGGGGGAGGGAACTGCATACATATAGAAAATGAATTGCATAGCTCTACAAAGATATAAAGTGTTGCAAAACAAGGTTGTTTTTTTTAAAAATAATTTCACCACATGCAAGGCAGTAAAGCTACTAAGACACAAACAGTTACTGAGTGTGAAAGAATAATAAAAAGAAAAGAAAAACATTATTAAGGAATAAGAATAATGGAAGAGTAGTGAAGAAGACTGTAGAAAAATGACTGACATTGCATTTAAGATCAAAACTGACAGGAAAGCATGGAATCAAAAAAAGTGATCTGCAATCAAGAAATGTGAGAAAAGAAACTCCCAGCATAAATTATGGTTACATTGAACGAAATCGACTGTGAATTTAGTATTGTGCTTGTGTCTAGGTTTTTAAAAGCTTGTGCAGGTGTGTTAATTACACTGAGAGAAGTGATCAAAATCACGTAAGAGAGTGTAATACAATTTCAGAATGATATACACTTATGTTCATCAGATTACAAAAAAGCATGTGACAAAATAGGACAGAAGAATCTATATACAGAGAGAGAGAGAGCAATATAAATACAGAAGGATACAAACTATTATTAAGGAATAAGAATGATGGAAGAATTGTCAAGAAGACTGTAGAAAAATGATTGACATTGCATTTAAATTTTTAAAAATCAAAGCTGGCTGGAAAGCATTGAGCCAGAAAAGTGTTCCACAAGCAAGAAATATGAGAAAAGAAACAATTAGCTTTAGAAATTATGGTTACATCTAATAAAATTAACTGTAAATTGATGAGACCTTGTTGCCAATCTAGTATTGTGCTTGAGTCTAGGTTTTTAAAATGTGTTGAACCTCTAGAGTAATTCTATCCTAAGGGAGTGGCAAACATTATCAGGATTTATTATCAGTAGGTGTCATCTTAACAATATAAGATAATACACATATAAGGCTGTTGATAGCTGACTCAGAAAGGAAACTACCTGACCCACCTTAACAGTGAAGGGAAAACAAATGAACAAGATGCTGGAAGACAGAAGATGGCAATCAAATTTTTTGTTTTTAATCATTTCAACCCATGCAATAACACCACTAATGCACAGGGGGCTACATAAGAGTGAAAGATTAGATAGGAGGAGAGTAAAGAGAAAGACGAACAAGTTCCAGGGAGTGTCAGAGAAAGGAGCAAGAGAAGGATGAGAATACAGGTGTGATGACAGTTGCAAAGGTAGTGAGAAATAAAAAGATATACAGGGTGATGTGGAAAGAACTAGAGTCAAGTGGTTAAGAGATGGGTATTGACATTGCATTTAAATTCCTGGAGTTTGTTGTCATCAGGAAAGTAAGAATATGGAAGAGAGTTCCACAGGCAGGAAGTGCGAGAAAAGAAGTAGAGTAGAATTGTTGGCTGCATTTAGTTGATCTGTGAATAGGTGGGATCCAGTTGCCAGCCTGGTTGCACGAGTAAACACCTGTGGTAGGGTCACCAGTGACTTAATTTCGTTGAAGCAGAAACCATGAAAATATTTACAGAACACAAGAGAGGGAAGTTACATCCTGTCGTTGAGAAAATGGCTGGAGTTGAGCCATCAAGTCAGTACCTATCACATTACTGATTCTCCTTTGGAACCTGTCAAGAACACTGAGATGAACAGCAGGGGCACCTGACCATATATGACAGCAGTATTCTATGCACGGATGGATGGTTCATTTGTATATGTTGGATTTAATTTTTTGAAGGTTGTAGCTGGCATAATCTTAACAATATAAGATACACAGATGACACTGTGTTGACGTCTGGGACAGAAAGAAAGCAACAAAACCTTGACAAAGTAACAAAAGAATGAAAGAAGAAAAAACTAGCCATCAGCTGCAAAGAAAACAAAGTATGATTCTCAACAAGAAGAAAAAGCCCAGAGTGTGAACATCAAACAATTCTTCTTCTATGTGCAACATACCTTCAGGACATAGCTCTCCAAAAAGTTTCTATTCCTTGTAGCCATGAGCAGTATTTTTCCCTTTGCAAAGACTCCCACCACCAGTTCTACTATGCCTTCACAAGCACATCAGGTAAGTGGTTCACAGCTTTCCCCTATCATATATGTCCTGGATTGCTATCTGATATCAATCCTCTTGTATAGTAGTGAATGCTGAGCAATCCCCCCACATAGAAAATTGGAGGCAACAGAAATGTGATTCTACAGAAGCATACTGAGAATATCATGGATGGTGTGAGTAAGCAATGAGAAAGTCTTAAAGAAAATGGTAACAAAAAGAACACACACACACACACACATATATATAAAACGAAGCTGCTGTCAATTAACCACCACAGACAACCGCACATCTCTCCCATTAGTATGGAACAGGCTTGCCTCCCAGAGAGTAAAACACTCTCAGCGGACCTCAAGTGGAATGACTACGTCGAATTCATTGCTAAATCTGCTGCTATGAAAGTCGGCTCTCTGTGCCCAGAAATTCTTTCCGTCTCAATCTATCCTGCATTTATATAAATCTACCATCCACCCGTGTATTGAGTACTGCTGCCACATCTGGTCGGGTGCCCCTTCTATTCTCCTCGGGTTTCCTGACAAAATGCGAAGAATCTGTTATGTAATTGATACCGACTTGGCTGACCGCCTGCAGTCTCTCTCTCACCGGTGTGACGTGGCTTCCCTGTGCCTTTTCTATAAATACTTTCATGGCTTCTGCTCTGATGAACTTAAATAACTGGTGCCCCTTAGATGTGAATTTGCACAAGATACTAGATTGGCAACTAGGTCCCACCCTTTTACAGTGAAACCGATGAAATGTAACCTCATTTTTTACTCCAACAGCTTCGTTCTTCGCACTTCCTGCCTGTGGAATTCCCTACCACATACTTGCTTCCCCGACGGCTACACCCTCCAGGAGTTTAAATGTAGGGTCAATAGACACCTCCTAACACACTAACACACACCCACTCTCTCCAACTCGCTCCCTATGTACATGCTAAGTTGTCTATCACCCTCCTTCTGACATTTCCTATACCCAATCGCTCTATGTAACCCCTGCGCTATAGTGGCACTGGAATACCTTGCTTGGGGTGACACGATTAAAATTTTGTCCAAGTATTTCATTTGTTTCATTTTTTCTTCCCCTTCTTTTCCCTCTGGGTTAGTTCCTGGTGGGTTTCAAGACGATCTCAGTTGTAGTTTAATTATTGATAATCTTGACAGAATTAGTTTTGTTGATATCGGTATTATAACTATAATTTATACATATATATAATTAGAAAGAAAGAAATGAAATTTCTTGGACATATAGTAGGGAGTCAGTCAGTCAAGTGCCATATGTGACACACGCTTAGGCGATCATGTCTCGAAATAGACATGACTGACTGAGCAGAAGATTATCCCACAGTAGATTGACATTACTTTCTGTGGTAGACTGGTTGCCTGCCAAGGCTATAGAACCCAATTCTATACTGGCATTTAACTCATAGCTGGAGTGAGAAGAGAAGGATTGGCAACCTACTGCGGGATAATCTACTGCCCAGTCAGTCATGTCTCTTTCGAGACATGATTGCACAAGCGTGTATCACGTATGGCACTTAACTGACTGAATCCATCTTTACATTTTACAACATGACCCCATTTCACTCTGCTTC
This sequence comes from Ascarosepion bandense, assembly GCA_037127315.1. Taxonomy (NCBI): domain Eukaryota; kingdom Metazoa; phylum Mollusca; class Cephalopoda; order Sepiida; family Sepiidae; genus Ascarosepion; species Ascarosepion bandense. The sequence goes on along the minus strand of JBBBDQ010002023.1, from coordinate 3,086,613 downwards.
CTTACTATCTTTTTCAAGATTTGTTTCATTTTTGTTTGTTCTTTCTGAGTACTTCATCGCTTTCTCATGATAGGTCAGCCTAGCAAGATATTGTTATTGTTATTGTTCACGGCTGTCAGTGAACATCATAATTAAATGTAGGTTTTTGGAGAGACTTTATAAAGCTACAATATCAATAGTGGCGAGCATATCCACCTGTAATATAAGAAACTCAGTTCTTCATTTCCTTTCTTGAGAGTTGAAATCTATTTCACATTCAGACATTAGCCTTTCATTTGGTTCAAATGAATAATTATGCGGACTGAATCTGTTGACATTAATGGGAAAAATGATTGCCAGACAGACAATTTTTCTTTTATAAAAGACTGTATTGCACCAATCCCCAAAGCAACTAAATTACTACTTGCTTGTTTTTTTTTTCTTTTTCAAAGACTTAATTCTTCTTCATTATTAAAATAACTGATCTGATACAGCACACGGTTATTTTTCAGGATTATTTAAAGAAAAGCCAATTCAGTATAAAAAAAAATAACAAGACAAGTTAACGAATTCTGGCTTTTTTCAGTATCCTGCTAAACGAAGTAGCTTTTATCGTATGATTTATTTATTCAGCTTAGTAGATATCATAAACTGGATATAAAACATGTTTAACAAGTAAGAAACATTTAAATATGCATATATAAAAAAAGCAATTAATCAATTTCAATATATCATATATAAACAAAATGATTAACTTTAGAATTTTCTAATGATTTACTCTTCCTAAATATTGTAATTTACTAAGCGCAGCTTAGATGTGGCACAAGGCCGAAAGTATGGGGCACCCAGTGAGGATCGAACTCACTACTTAATTGCAATAGTTCTAGCGAGACAAGCTTGCTAACCATTACACCACCTCGAGGTGCCCACTCTTCCTAAATATTGTGGGAACAATTGTTTTGGCTGAAATTATTAATATTAAAGAAAATACAAAATTTTTCCTTATTATAACCACATTCTATATAATATTATATATCATATATATAATATATTATATATATATATATATATATATATATATATCATATATAAAATTACATAAGATTATATAATATTGATATAGTGGGTCAGTCAGTGACAAAATAGAAAAAAATGATTATTACATCATACATTTTTTCCATTTTGTCATAGTAATTAAATATATTATGATATAAGATTATGTATTAAATATAAAACTCTCTGTGGGTTTATTTTTTTAGAAAGATCTTAAATGCAGCAACTAGAATATTGTACAACTTTATTAAATCAAAATTTGGTAATTTTTAAATTTTATATCATCAAAAAAAAAAAAAATTGTCAAAAGGCCAGTTTTCCCTTGACATTGTTATTATTTTTAAGAGTAATGACTAGAATTTTAATAAAGCCTAAAAATTTATACATTTTTTTTTAATCGTATTACACCAAGCAAGGCAGGAACGTCACTGATGTGCAGGGGGTTAAATAAGAGTAAAAAGATTAGGGGGCTACATAAGAGTAAAAAGATTAGATAGGAGGAGAGTGAAGAGAAAGACGAACCAGTTCGAAAGAAGAAAGACAAGTATGAGAATACAGGTGTGATGACAGTTGCAAAGGTGGAGAGAAAAGAAAGGATATACAGGTTGGTGTAGAAAGAACTAGATTCAAGTGGTTAAGAGATGAATATTGACATTGCATTTAAATTCCTGCAGGTTGTAGCCATCAGGAAAGCAAGAATATTGAAGCAAGTTCCACAGGTGGAAATTGTGAGAAAATAGCTGCAGGAGTAGAACTATCGTCTGCATTTGGTTGATCTAACTGTGAATGGGTGAGACCCAGTTGCCAGTCTGGTTGCATGATTAAACACCTGTTGCAGAGGCACCAGTGACTTAAGTTCATTGGAGCAGAAGCCATGAAAGTATTTATAGAACAGACAGAAGGAAGCCACATCCAAGTCGGTACTTATCACAATACTGATTCTCCTTTGGAGCCTGTCAAGAACACTGAGATGAACAGCAGGGGCACCTGACCATATATGGCAGCAGTACTCCATGCACGGATTTATTATTTATTTATTTATACATGTGAATTTATACATTTTCATTGGTCTTGAGAATTTATAACACAAAATAATAAACATTATTTACTTATTAGATTGCTTATTTTAACTATGTTTTAAATTGTTTTTTGAAATGGTTGGCAAAATATCAGCAAAGTGCTAATTAATTATAAATTGGTAAATGGTAAACATTGTGTTGCATTAGTTTCAATACAATTGTATTAGTTTTTAGAATGTTGTAAATATAAAATTATTATTGCAAATAAACAATCTAATAATGTTTAATATTTTTGTTATAAATCCTTAAGAACAAAAAGAAATGTATAAATTCTCTTTCATTATATGTTTTGGTTTTTACAGTTCTAATCATCACTTTTTAAATCAACAAAATTTCCTGAGGAGTGGAGATAATGAAAATAATATTGGTGTCAACGGAAAAACCATTTTGACAGACCATTTATTTTGTTAGCACAAACTTTAAATATTACCAAAGATTCTATGAAATTATAGCAAAAGTCTCTCAAAGGCACTGTCTTTATTAAAAATTAGTGATGTTGATTTAATAATGTGAACTTTTCATTTGAACAGAAACTACAAACAAACTGTTGCTAACAATTAGAGGCAGTTTAAAATTTAATGGACACATACTGAGAAAAGATAACTTGGAGAATTTAACACTCAATTCTGAATAAATGGATTAAACAACTAGCATCAAAGACAAAAAGGAATTATTAAAGAGAAAATAATGCTGAGAGCAACAAAATACTGGAAGCTGTGGCGAACCATGATCACCTATATTATGAAGGGATATGTCACAGAAAGAGAATGTTTATAATACATAGATTAGAGAGAGAAAGTTGTTCTATGTGCCATGTCCTTTCAAGATATTGGGGATCATGGCTCTCTACAATTTCCAGTCCTTTGTAGCTCTTAGTAAATTTAGTCTTTTTTTTATCTCTTATAAACTCTGTTCCATCATCCATTTACACAAACTTGTTAGGTGGATTATGTGCTGCATGCCTATGTCCTGCTTGCCTTCAAGATTTCCAGTGAGTGTCAAATACATTGAATGTTAATAAAGGTTTTATTTAACGTTTTCTAATACAAATGCAAGGAAGAACAATCTGAAAGAGAATATTTGCATGTGCATTCCCTGCCGATATACACAACAGTATTCTTCTTCATGTGCTGTATTTCCTTTCAGGACGTAGGCAATCATGGACTTCTACTTGGTATCTTGTTGCTCCCAATATTTTTCTTTTTGGTATTTCTCCCAAAACCTGCTCTGCCTATCAAAGCCTATCAAATATGTCTCATGCTGTTTTTCCCCTGTCTCTCTTTCCTTCTATCTATTCTGTGAGTATTAAATTCTCTTGGCCCTCTTTCCTCATTATGTGTCCCAGGAACATCAGCTGTCTCCTCCTGATGTTAAATATAAGTTTTCTTCTCATTTGCATCTCTCTCATCATTGTTCATATTCTTAGTCCATCATATCCTCAGCATCCCTCAGTAAAACCACATTTCTGCTGCTTCAAGCCTCTCCTTCATCCTTGATGAGGTTATTCAACATTTACTGCAATACAGACGGACAGACATCATAAAGCAATCCAGAACACTTTTCTTAGTTTCCAATGATATTTTCCTGTCTCACAATACTATGGTTAGCTTTTGAAATGCGTCCTTGGCCATGCCAATGTGTCTTCTGTCAGAACACATCCCAGGTATTTAAGTTTCTTTACTTGTTTTATTTTAGTTCCTCCAACCTGTAGTTGGCATTTTGCGGTCTTTATTGACATATCGTGTTACCCTTTAATCATATAATGTTGTTGAATATGAAATAAATCAACAATGATCTTTGTTCATACTTGAAAATTAAATTTTATACTTAAAAATCAATTTTCATGCTTTTAATCTTTAGCTATAAGAAAAAAAGTTCTAGATTCAACTTCTTTGTGATTTCAAATGCATATTGTATTTTAATTTATATTTTATTGTTTCAGGTTCAAAAAGAATATTTTGCTATCTACTGTAATACAATCAGGACACTTCTTGTCTTTGTTTACAAATTCAGCTTAGGAACCTCCTGATAACTATAAAAGTAACACAGTATTGAAAAGTTTTTAATCATGTGATTACAAGACTGTGTCATTTTAGTTTTACTTTCTAGTTATTTTTTCAGTTCTCTCTTCATTTTGACTTATTTGATGCAGCATCTTTATTATCATAATCTAATAATATTAAACTCAAGCATTCTCTCCTGGAAAGTACGAACACACAGGAAAATTTCACTAGAAACAAAGAAAAGAGTGCCGGATTTCTATGTGATGCCAGTTCTTCAATACGGCAGTGAATGCTGGACAATATCATTGAAAATGAGGACAAAACTGGAAGCAGCGGAAATGTGGTTCTACAGAAGGATACTGGATATAAAATGGGGAATCAGTTCCATATTACAATCAATATATAAACTGACCCCTCACTTTGTGACCACATCAGTTTCTATACATTTATATTCCTGAGATCCAAAAGCACAAGGATGCATTCCAGAAGCTGAGTAAAGTACTAACACACAGGAAAATTTCACTAGAAACAAAGAAAAGAGTGCAGGACTGCTGCTATATGAGGTCAGTTCTTCAATACGGCAGTGAATGCTGGACAATATCATCAAAAATGAGGACAAAACTGGAAGCAGCGGAAATGTGATTCTACAGAAGGATGCTGCAGATATCGTGGACTGAGCATGCAAGCAACAATGAGGTGTTGGAAAGAATGGCAACCAAAAGGAAATTAATACTGAGCATCAGGAAGAGACAACTGAAGTTCCTGGGACACACAATGAGGAAGGAGAGCTTGGAGACCCTGATACTGACTGGCCAGATAGAAGGAAAGAGAGACAGAGGAAGGTAGCAGATAACATATTTGCCAGGAGTAACAGGAGCAAACATACTAAGAGCCACAAGGAATAGGGAGACATGGTGAACCATGATCGCCTATGTCCTGAAAGGACAGGACACATAGAAGAAGATTCTCTCCTGCCACCCATAAATACAGACCAAGCAAATCTCTCTGAAAGCAATACACTGCACCCCCTAGCATATCTTTGAACCTAAAGTGGAATAATTACATTAAATCAATAGCTAAATCCACTGCTAGAAAAGTTGGGTCACTGTGTCGAGCCATGAAGTTTTTTTCTGCCTGAATTTTGCGCATATGCAAATCAACCATTTGACCGTGCATGGAATACTGTTGTCATCTCTGGTCAGGCAACTCTGCTGTTCATCACAATGTTCTCGACAGGCTCCAGAGGAGAATCTGTAATGTGATTGGTCCCAACCTGGCAGCTCGACTCCAATCCCTTTCTCATCGTTGTGATGTGGCTTCTCTGTGTCTCTTCTATAACTGAAACAATACTGATTTTGGTAACACTATTGCTTCTTCTATTGCAAAAAGGAAGTCACTTGTAGTGAACACAAAATTAAAAGTAACTCTCTTCTCTTCTTCATTTTTCCAAAAATTCAGAGTTACGTATGAAATCCATATTTTGACATATAGGAAAAGGATTAACCACATACTAAAAAAAAAAAGAGATGAAGCCAGATGTCACGATCCGATGTTAAATTAATTTTCTAACCAATGGAAGGAAGTGATTTGAAAAACTGAGAGCAAAGTTAGTAATATAGTGTAAAAAACTAAAAGGCTACAAAAACACAAAGAAAGCCAATCAGTAAGATAAAAGCGGCAATATCATACACCAACAACATGTGACAAAAACTTCAAACACTGATCAGGACAAAAGGTCCCAACACACATTTGTTCTCCTTCTTCACTCATGCTGTTTTCCTTTACCTCTTCTTCTCCATCCTCAACATTCTTGCAATCAACAAAAAGATGACAACAACAAGATACTTCAACTGACTCCTATAAAAATAATGTCCAATAAATACAATTTCCTTTATTGCTTCACCTTCCTTTTCACTTTCTTGCCACCCATAAAAAAATTGTAATTTATTAGTAACTTGTTAACCTTTTTACATACACACATTTTGCTACTTACGACTACAAGCTCTGGATACACTTAATTCCCTGCTAGTATTTCTCTTGGAACATTTAACTCCTACAAATTGATGCTATTTTTTTCTGTTAATAAAATTCTATTTTAACATACAAACAAAACACTTTTATTCTTCTACATTCCAACAAGCAACCTTTCACCTTCTGATGACCTTCTGATAAACCCTTAAGTTGTATGAAGTGTTGGCTATGTTTTAAATTGGCCTTGTACCAGACATGGCTGACCATCCCTACTGCACAGTAATACTGAATCAGTGATCATTCATTTTCATTCCTAGAGCCCCTTTCTCACAGGTGAAATGCTGTAAGCATTTTACTAAACACCTATTTACATGGCAAATTTTCAGACACTCTATATTGTTTTGTTTCACCAGTTTAGGCCTTTACAGTCTGGAACATGTCGCATACACATGAATGAATCATCTTAATTCCCTTTGTAACACACTGGTAAGAAAGAAGTATCACTCAGCCAGCTTTTTTCCCAAGAACTGGAACTTCACGGAAAATACTTCCAAGAGAATACTTCCCCAATCACTATAATTTTAACTTATTTAAGTCTAGTGTTAACTGTTTTATATCCTGCATATCTTCATAATCTGCACTTCTGCTTACGTCCATAAAAAAAGACCTAATTTAGTAACTCATCTCTAGCATGAGTAGCTCTTGAGCCTTGTACTGGGTGAATATTTTTGAGAGAAAGTATGTTAAAGATGTTGATTTTGTTCACTCAGCTTTTTTACTTGTGATTAGATTTTTTCTGCAATTATCAAAACCAATTCTTTACTGACAATTATTTCTTTGATCCCATTTGAAGAAATCTGCAATAAAAAATTCTTCTAAAGGAAACTAACAACCTGTTGTCAATGAATATTTTAAAGCCAAGATATTTTAATTGAGGAAATAAATTTTTTCTCTATATTTTTTGCAATAATGTTTTATTTTATTTTTGAGATATTCCCACCTGTGGAATTCGCTTCCTTATTCTTGCTTTCCTGATGGCTACAACCTCCAGGAATTTAAATGCAATATCAATACTCATCTCTTAACTACTTGACCCTAGTTCTTTCCACACTGCCCTGTATATCCTTTCCTTTCTCTCCACCTTTGCAACTGTCATCACACCTGCATTCCCATCCTTCTCTTGCTCCTTTCTAACTGGTTCATCCTTCTCTTCACTCTCCTCTAATCTTTTTACTCTTATGGAGCCCCCTGCACATCAGTGGTGTTACCGCCTTGCTCAGGGTGATATGATTAAAAATAAATAAATAAATAATTGTACTTTGATTATTTTGAACTATTTTAATCATTTTGATTGTTACAGATGTTTTTATAGACACAATGTTTCATCCAAGTACCCTGTGAACATCTTCAGGTGTCCATTGTTTTGGCTGATATGGGATATGGTTTTATTTTGTCCCTGTGATATGAGTTATAGTTTGTTTCCGATGAAACAGTATTTTACTACTTAAAGGAGTGAACTCCCAACCAAACCTTCACTGACAGTCAGATGGTTTTAACAGTAACATATTTAACTAACTCCTGTATCTGATACGCCACTATCCTAAAGGATATTCTTGGTGCATTTTTGAAGCCTTTCTACTAATTGTCAACTGATTATGACATTTGACTATCATACCACTTTTCATCATTTTCAATTTCATTTTCAAAATTAACAGTTGTCAGTGTTCTTCCTATTTCTAATTAAATCAGTTAAGTGCCATATGTGATACATGCTTTGGGTGATCATGTCTCAAAAGAGACATGGCTGACTGGGCAGAAGATTATCCCGCAGTAGGTTGTCATTGTTTTCTGCAGTAGACTGGTTGTCTCTCTTTCCTTCTATCCATTCTGTGAGTATTAAATTCTCTTGGCCCTCTTTCCTCATTATGTGTCCCAGGAACATCAGCTGTCTCCTCCTGATGTTAAATATAAGTTTTCTTCTCATTTGCATCTCTCTCATCATTGTTCATATTCTCAGTCCATCATATCCTCAGCATCCTTCAGTAAAAATGAAAGGTATTAATCCGTCTATGCCTTCCAATTATGGGTAAAATAATAGGACAGATTGAGTTCTATAGCCTTGGTTGGCAACCAGTCTACTGCAGAAAGTAATGGCAACCTACTGCAGGATAATCTTCTGCCCAGTCAGTCATGTCTCTTTCACCCAAGCATGTTTCACGTATGGCACTTAACTGACTGACTGAATATAATAGTTGGAAACATGATTAATGCTTCCACTGGGCATAAAGTGGGGGATCAGTTTTATATTGTTATGAAGTAATAAATTGATCTCCCACTAATTACTACTTAATAATAAAATACATCTCTTCCACCTCAAGCTATGAATAAAATAACAGGACAGATTGGGTTCTATAGCCTGGGCTGGCAACCAGTCTACTGCAGAAAGTTATGGCAACCTACTGCTGGATAATCCCAGTCAGTCATGTCTCGAAAGAGACATGATCGCCCAAGCGTGTTTCACATATGGCACTTAACTGACTATACTGTGCAGTTAACAAAATAAAAAAAATGTGCATGCATGAAATAAAAAATATAGAATGGCGACAATTTACCCATCGCGCTCTGTATAAACAAAAAAATCTAAATACAAAAAAGAAAGAGAGGTTTTGTTGTTGCTATACATTTTCTTTTAATTCCCTTTTATAAATGGCTTCTATAAATCTATTTGAAAAATATTTCTCCCCAGAAAAAGATTTTTCATTTTAAATCACAAAATACTCGGAAGAAAACTGTACAATAAAGAGAAACAGATTTTTTCTTAATTCTGATTGTAATTGATTTTCTCTTAGTCATTTTAAAAAATAATTCATTGTTTTTGTTTTTTCAAAATTCATTTGTAAACACTTGTTTTTTATTATAGAAACAAAGAACAAGGAATAACATTATAGCTTAGTGGGTCGAAAGAAAAACTGGATGCTACAAGGTCAATTGTACACCTGAACAGATACAAACTCTATTATCATATAGATAATATCTAAATCTAAACTTATTGATAAATGGAACTTTGTGTGTGTGTGTGTGTGTGTGTCCATTACCTATAGACTCCGAAACAGCTGAACCAATTTCCTTGAAAATTTACACAGTTGTACCATAAGCGTCTGCAAGTGTTCTTAGCTAGGTTTTGTGTCAAGGTACCCCAAATAAATATTGAAAATCGATAATCGAAAAAATCGGGTTATAGAAGGAGTGGTCCGATTTAAATCAAATTTGATACACTCAAAGACAAAGACATAAGAAACAATATTCAGAAGTTTCAAGGTTGCAGTTCTTACAATAGTGCAGAAAATTAATGATATATATATAAGGCAAGATGCTTCTGTGTGTGTCTGTTTATCTTCCTGTCTGTCTGTATTTTTTTGCAGCCCTTTTATTTTAGTTTTTGCTTCGGGTTTGGCTCTAAATAGGTATAATTGTAATTCTTAGTCTCAGCCATGATACCATTTACACAGAGAACTTATTTAGCCTTCAAAATTCAGTTTACGACGAAAAAACTTATTTGATATCGATACCAGGAAATCAAAATTTAACTTATATCCATTCACTTTTCTTTCAGTCTACGGTTTCGCTTTAACTGGAAACAACTATTACTTTTTAATCTTTCGTGCCAACATCCAAAGAGTCTGAGCTCCAGGACCATGGATTAGTTTTAAAGCTTTCATTACACCCGAGCAATGCCAGGCTATACTGCTAGTTATCTATAAATATGATAATATTATCTATATGATAGATCATCATATGATAATATTATCTCTATAATAGATTATCATATTGATAATAGAGTTATATTATCAATATAACTCTATTATCAAAAGCAAAGTAATTTTAAAATCAGTATGAGTGAGGTAAAATCCTAAGATGTATTTAACACAGCTACATTAGATTTATTCAAAACTACTTCAGAATAAGATGGTACCTGCAAATGATTTTTGTAATTTCTGGTGTTTTTTAAACTTTTCTAAGTGCCGAAGTTAATAAACACATTCATCTCTAACCATACAAAAAAGACTGGCAAATGGTTAATTCTTTTTACCACTTCAGAAAGTATCTGATGGCTTCTTCCATGTTCTAGTTTGATAAGAGACAGAGCAGAAGTATTGCTGCTATATCTGTTCGACAGCTGTCCAAAACTCATTTTCCAGCTTTGACAGCAGTCTTGTGGGTGATGAATTATTTTCAACACCACAGCATCTTTCTCACAAAATATCAAAAGCTTATCACTATTTTCATGGTAAATGTTCAGTCTCGTTACACATTTTAGCTCAACTTGTTCAGAAATTTCTTCTTTTATGTGCCCTATCCTTCCAGGACGTAGGCAATGATGGCTTTCTATGTCTCCCTATCCCTGGTGGCTCTTAATATGTTTTCTCCTGTTACTCCACGCAAGCCCCGTTCTGTCATCCACCTGATCAGGCCCTTCAAATATGTTATCTGCTGCCTTCCTCTGTCTCTTTTTCCTTCTATCTGGCCTGTCAGTATCAGGTTCTCCAAACCCTCCTTCCTCATTGCATGTCCATCCCAAGAACTTCAGTTTTCTCTTCCTGATGCTCATTATTAGTTTTCTTTTCAATGCCATTCTTTCCAAAACCTCATCATTGCCCACATGTTCGGTCCATGATATCTGCAGCATCCTTCTGTAAAACCACATTTCCTCTGCTTCAAATTTTTTCCTCATCTTTGATGATGTTGTCCAGCATTCACTGCTGTATTGACGAACTGACATCACATCACAATCTAGCACTCTCTTCTTTGTTTCTAGTGAAATTTTCCTGTGTCTTAGTACTTTACTCAGCTTCTTGAATGCGTCCTTTGCCATGTCAATTTCCCTTCGGATCTCTGTGTGACACTTTCCATCTCCTTTTAAGAACACTTCCTCGGTATTTAAATTTTTGTACTTGCTTGATTCTACACCTGTACTTGGCATTTTGGGTTGATTCTACACCTGTACTTGGCATTTTGGGTTGATTCTACACCTGTACTTGGCATTTTGGGTTGATTCTACACCTGTACTTGGCATTTTGGGTTGATTCTACACCTGTACTTGGCATTTTGGGTTGATTCTACACCTGTACTTGGCATTTTGGGTTGATTCTACACCTGTACTTGGCATTTTGGGTTGATTCTACACCTGTACTTGGCATTTTGGGTTGATTCTACACCTGTACTTGGCATTTTGGGTTGATTCTACACCTGTACTTGGCATTTTGGGTTGTTCTTTACAGACAGGAAAAGCCATGTTACATGCACAAGGTTGAATAATACTCATTCCCTTTGTTTGGTTTGACTTGTTTTTTTTTTTATTTTACAGTAAATCAACCCTAATGACTTATTTAATGCTGACCAGATTTTTACTATAAATTCAAATGAATATAATACGTATTCTTTGTAAGAAATCAGTTTGTAGATCATTTTTTATTGACATATTTTTGTAAAGAGGATTTTGTTGAGTCAGAAGACTTGCTGGTATATAATTGTTTTTGTTTTTAAATGTATTACTGGCAATATTTTTTCCTTCAAAAATATATTGCTGGAATTTTTACTATAAAAGTGTATTTTTTATACTTTAATATAGTTTTTATCCCAGTTTGGGTGTAAACTATTCGCCCATAGCTACGACCCCAACAAGGGCTACCAACCCTGGTCAGGGTGGATCTGAGAACAGCAGCAATTAAGAGATGATTCCACACTCCTCTAAACCTTCTGATCAGAGGCCTTGCTGCCAGATGCAGTTTATCATCATACCCAGGACCTGGACATAGTGAGTTCCTTTGTATTTCAAAAGCAAGAAGTAAGTTTCACTTAAACACCTTCTCGGAAACTGCTATTTAGTGGGATTGACTCCAAGAAAAATGCTTCCCTGGTTACTCTGATCTTAACCTTTAGGGTCAACCATTGTCTATTCTACATCTCTTCATAATTTGTACTTACTTATCTATGATTTCTATACAACAATCTTATTAACGCTTGGCCAAAGAATCAAGTGTCGTAAAAGCACCTTATAATCTACCGTTTTCATAGGGAAGCAATATTGGCACAAATTGAGTCATTTTAAACCTTCTTTCTCAAGAGATAATTTGAAGTATGCTCAAATCTAAAATGTAAGCATATTATATCTGTAAATAAACTTGATGTGTACTTACATGTTGGAACATGAATGACTATATTAAATCAATAAACATGTCTCCTGCCAAAAAAAGTTCATTGTGTTGTATTAGACAATTCTTCTCATCAGCATCCATCTTGCATATCTATAAATCTAACATTCATTCATGCATTGAATACCACTGACTTATCTGGTCTGATGTTCCTACTATATATTTTGAAGTTCTTGACAAATTTCAAAGAAGGGTCTGTAATGTACTCTATTCAGACCTGTCATCTTGGCTTTAGTCATTTTCTCATAGCTGTGAGGTGGCTTCTCAGTCTTTTCTGCAAATATTTTCTTGGCAATTGTTCTGATAAACAGTTCTCTTTAATGCCTTGACTACCTGAATTTAAGCATGCTACTAGATGGGCAATTAGGTCTCACTGTTTTACTGTTGAACTAGATAGATACAACATCAATTGTCATCATCTGTCTTCCTGAATCTTGTTCCTCTATCATCCTTTTCCTCACTAAATTCTTCTGATTATCTTTAATTCCCTGTAAGCCCTTACATCCTAGTAGCATTGTTACCTTGCTTGGGGTGAAATGATAAAAGAATTAATGAGGTTGCAAAATTCAAGATATTTATTATAAATAGGTGTTTTGTTTATATCTTTGTAAAATGAACAAAGTTTCACTGTTGAAATAGATGTCAACATTATTAAAACTAAACCTCAAGATTCCACAAAATAATTTACACACACACACACAGATATATATTTTGGCAGCAGCCTTTCTTGTAAGCATCTTTCATTGAATACAGACAACAAGGATGATTTAATCAATTTCTTATTGAGTTTTTCCTGCATTATAAGATTTTTTCATTTTTAAGAGTTAAAGAATATAAAAATTGCATATAGCTTTTATTGTTTATATATATATATATATATATAAAACTTGCCATCACATATGTTTGTACATGTGCAGAAAGTTTGGATAAGAATCTGATGAAATAATACATAAAATAATTTGGAAAACTTCTATTTTGTCTAGTATTGCCAATGAACTGGTATCATCAGAAAAAAAAAATTATTTCTCAGTCAGTTAAGTGCCATACATGATACATGCTTAGGCGATCATGTCTCAAAAGAAACATGACTGACTGGGCAGAAGATTATCCTGCAGTAGGTTGCCATTGCTTTCTGCGGTAGACTGGTTGCCGACCAAGGTGATAGAACCCAGTCTGTCCTGTCATTTGACTCATAGCTAGAGGGGGAAGAGATGTATTATACTATTAAGTAGTAATTTGTGAGGGATCAGTTTATTACTTCATAACAATATAAAACTGATCCCCCACTTTATGCCCAATAGAAGCCTTCATAATGTTTCCAACCATTAGATTCAGTTAGTCAGTTAAGTGCCATACATGATACACGCTTAGTCGATCATGTCTCAAAAGAGACATGACTGACTGGGCAGAAGATTATCCCGCAGTAGGTTGCCATTGCTTTCTGTGGTAGACTGATTGTCAACTAAGGCTATAGAACCCAATCTGTTCTGTTATTTAACCCATAACTAGAGGGAAGAGATTGATTAATACCTTTCTCAAGAGTATTTGTGCATAAATGGATGCAAGGAATTCAACTGGAATTCAAACTCGGGCCCCCAATTTGTAGTTTTGAGCTGATAACCACTGCACCACAATGCAAATAAATTTACATTCTTCTCCTATGTTCCTTGTTTCTTCTAGACACTGGTGATCATGGTTCTTGATAAATGTTTGTCTTTGTAGCTCTTAATAAATTTTGTCGTTTTGCTATGTCTACTATCAGTTCACCCAAACTTACCAGGCAGGCAAGGCATTGTTTTCCTCTATCTCTCTTTACTTCAATCTGTCCTGTAAGTATCAAATTTTCCAAGCCTTCTTTCTTCATTATGTGCTCTAGAAATTTCAACTGCTGCTTCCTGATGTAAAAATGTTTTGCACATGTATGCAGTTTTTATTCGCGTGAAATAAAATTCTCACGTTGTAAATTAATTGGCAGAAGTTGGGATCCTATATATAAAGTAAATATAAAAAGTAGTTCCCAATTTCTGCATTGACAAATGCTATGGTACATGTATGTCCATATTTTGCAGATGCACATTGTTTGCTCCTTTACTTTGTTGACTGTGTCCATATTGATACACTGTAAAATAGGTGCGATGGGTAAATTGTCGCCATTTTATATTTTTAATTTTGCAGATGCACATTGTTTGCTCCTTTACTTTGTTGACTGTGTCCATATTGATACACTGTAAAATAGGTGCGATGGGTAAATTGTCGCCATTTTATATTTTTAATTTTGCAGATGCACATTGTTTGCTCCTTTACTTTGTTGACTGTGTCCATATTGATACACTGTAAAATAGGTGCGATGGGTAAATTGTCGCCATTTTATATTTTTAATTTTGCAGATGCACATTGTTTGCTCCTTTACTTTGTTGACTGTGTCCATATTGATACACTGTAAAATAGGTGCGATGGGTAAATTGTCGCCATTTTATATTTTTAATTTTGCAACTCCCTAGATTATTATATGTGGGGTGCAGTTGAGTGAGAGACCAACAAAATTCCTTGTAACATCAAAGATGAACTGAAGGCAAGGATTATGGCAGCATTCATCAACTTAAAAAACGGATACAATCCAAAAGAGTTGCAGGATATGCCAATGTCTTTACTCTTGAGGATTTCAAGATATTTTTTTATTACATTGATAAATATATCTGTTCAAATTAGATGTCACTATCATTTTTGCATAAATTAGATGATATTTTATCTGTCATCACACCCTGGAAAATAATGTAAACCCATACTTTTGAATGCATACAATTAGACAGCCAGTGAGTACCATACTGTAATATAGTATTTCATACCTCTTGCAGTTATGTCTTATGTATTTATTATTCTGTCAGTATTTGGAAGAAATAGAGCTTAGTATGTTAGGCATAGTCAGGCATTTAGTGGTAGTCAGGTCACGTACTCATGCAGAGCAGGGAAATTGTCATACATCTTCAAGAGTATATTGATTACTACAGGTATCATGTTGGCCGGCATTATTCTGCTGGAACATATGTTGCCTGCCTGTTGCAAGAACGACAGCTGAATAATAATCTAACCCTGCAATATGATTGCTCTTCTGTTTCATTGGCAAATATACTCTCGAAATTATTCTTTCCAGTTTTACATAATGCATAAAAAGGCAAACACTTGCGTAAAGACAGAATTTTCTCATGTCACTGAACATCACAGAATTTTATCCTTCAGGTGGCCTTCTTGTAATACGACTGAAGATGTGCAGTATCAGTTTGGTCAGTCAGTCAAGTGCCATATGTGATACATGTTTTGGGCGATCATGTCTTGAAAGAGACATGACTGAGCAGAAGATTATCCCGCAGGAGGTTGCCATTATTTTCTGCGGTAGACTGGTTGTCAACCAAGGATATAAAACCCAATCTGTCCTGTTATTTGATTCATAGATAGAGGGAGAAGATATAGATTATAATACATTATTATATTAAGTATAATTAGTGGGGGATCAGTTTATTACTTCATAACAATAAAAAACCGATCCACCACTAGAGCTCATACACAGATGGCTAATTAATATATTACATGAGGGCTGAAGATTTCAAAGATATTATTAGAATATCTACTAACCCATGCAGGTACCTATTAAGACTGAAATCAAATTTCTTTTTTCAGAATGTTGCATTTTATTTCATGCTACTGTGTTGTGGATGTGTGTTGTGATACAGTGGATATCAGCTCGGAATGAGAAATCGGGGAGCCTTGTTTAAATTTTTTTTTTTTTTTTATAAGCGTTTCACCCCGAGCAAGGCATGTCACTGCCACTACTGCGCAGGGGGCTACGTAGAGTGGAGAAAGGATGATTAAATATAGGAAATGTCAGAGGGTGGGTGATAGGCGGGTAAGAATACCGAGAATGAGGGTTGGATAGATGAGAGTGTTCTGAGAATAATTGGGAGTTAGAGTGATAGGAGGTGTCTATTGACCCTACATTTAAACACCTGGAGATTGTAACTGTCGGGAAAGCAGAGTTGTGGAAGGGAGTTCCACAGGCGGGAAGCGCGAAAAAAGAAGCTGTTGGAGTAGAATTTACGGTTTACATCTTATTTGTTTAACTGTAAAAGGGTGAGACCTAGTTGCTAATCTAGTATCTCGTGTAAATTCGTGCTTAGGCGGCACCAATGATCTAAGCTCATCGGAGCAGTAGCCATGAAAGTACTTGTAGAAGAGGCACAGGGAAGCCACATCACGCCAGTGAGAGAGTGGCTGCAGCCGGTCTGCCAAGTCAGTATCAACCACGTTACAGATCCTCCTTTGTATTTTGTCAAGAAGCCCAAGGAGAGCAGCAGGGGCACCCGACCAGATATGGCAGCAATATTCAATACACGAGCGGATGGTAGATTTGTATATGTGCAGAATATATTCAGGTGGGAAAAACTTCCGGACCCTGCACAGGGAGCCGACTTTCATAGCAGCAGAGGAAAGACTGGATGAGGTCAAACAGATGTCCAGTTATCCCATAGCTCCACAGTTTGCACAAGAGGCCAGCATGCCAGACCCTGTCGAATGCTTTGGAGATATCCAAGGCAACGGTTCGGGCTTAAATTCTAGTTGAATATCTTGCATTCACTTTCATGCAAATACCCTTGGGAAAGGTATTAATCCATCTCTTTCCTCCAGTTATGGGTTAAATAACAGGACAGACAGGATAGCCTTGGCTGGAAACCGGTCTACTGCAGAAAACAATGGCAACCTACTGTGGGATAATCTTCTGCTTAGTCAGTCATGTCTCTTTTGAGACATGATCACCCAAGAGTGTATCACACATGGCACTTAACTGACTGACTGTGGTTTACTCAATATCGGCTCAGAATAGGAAATTAGTAGGGCTGAGTTTGTATTCCAGTTGAATTCATTGCATTCACTTACTCACAATATTTTTAGGTAAGGTATAAATCCATCTCTTCTTTCTCCACCTATGTATTAATAGCAAAACAGATTGGGTTTTATAACCTTGGTTATCAACAAGACTACTGAAAAAAAATGAGGCAACTTACTGCAGGAAAATCTTCTGCCTAGTAAGTCAAGGACTGAACAAGACATGATCACCCAAGCTTGTATCAGCTATGGCACTTGACTGACTGATAATATATATTTACTTTTACTAGAAATTATGTTTTATGAATAGACACCTTGAGTTTTTTTAAACAGTTTGAATTATATTTACAGGCCTGTGCACTCAAGTAACTTAATAAAGAAAATCTGTTTTTCCAGCAGAGTTTGAACCTGTGTTGCCCTATCTGATCTGACACACTCATGCATGTACCTATCCAGGACAAATAAAGCATAAAATGCTCATTTCTCCTACAAAAAGAGATGCAGGTTCAAGCCCAATGAGAATATATATCTTCTTTTTTAAGTCTCCTGAATGTGCAAGCCAGGAGATATAATCAGTGTTAATTGTCCAATTTCTTTTATAGATATAAAATATATATTTCTAAAATATATATGTAGATATATATAGATATAATCAGTGTTAAAAAAAATATGAAACAGAACAGAGCCTTTATTCAAACATGGGTATCCACAAAATAACTTTTGACTAGTAGGAAATAATTTTGTATAAAAAAATCCATATATATATATATATATATATATATTGCATTGTTGAGTGTTGCTGTTGCAGCCAATCAATATAATGTCATATTGTAACTTGAAGGGTTTGTTAAAAAACCATGCCATGTCCTGTATTTCTGTATCTACACGTCAAGAGCAAATTGAATCTTGAGCAGAATCAGTGCTCGTGCGTGCAATTTTTCTTTTTCTTTTTATCAATATTCAGCCCTGAACTGACAACACTGGAAACAATAATAAGAAAAATCCAATGATAATCTCATTTCAAAAAGTCCACTAAAGAATAGAATACATCTCTCTAGGACATGGAGGGAAAAATTGATTCTGCTGCTAGATCCCTGGTTCTCTTACTAAATTAAACCCTATCACGTAGCATTTGATATTTTTCAGATAATAACTTCACCCCATGACATTTACTTCTCTTAATCAGAGTTTGCTTTCAGTGTCAATTGGGGTTTCAGTTACAACAAAGACCAATCCATACACAATGTTTTTGCTGTATTGCAAAAGTGGAAATAAAACAACAGTCAAAGCAAGTTGAAGTGTGCTTCAACCACAGTTTTAGAATGCTGAATCTGTTGTATGTTTAACTCTCTGCACCTAATCACAAACCAGGCACTGAATTAAAGAGCAAGTTTGAGTGTCGTCTTTTTTTTTTAATTTTTATTTTTGTCTGCTTATTTCTTTTACAAACTTCGTTATTAGCCTAAAATGCAATGTTTTCCTTGGAGAAAGTGTATTTTTTGCATTTGCATACAGATTGTAATTTCTTTCTTTTTTCTTTTTTTTGGCTTGGGGTGTGTTCGAATAAAAATATATATGTCTGCATTGTTGAAAGCTTCAGTACATGTCTCTCTTAGGGGAATTTGTATTGATAAATAGCTATGCACTCAAGAAATTGAAAGCATGCTTTTAGTTTCTGGGTTCAGTATAGCATTTGTAGGTTATTGTATCTATTTTATAGTGTTCATATATAATAGATATATTTCACTGCGGAATTGATTTTGTCTTACAGAATCAACATAGATTGGGGGTTAACATATGTTGGGGTGAACCTGTGTTCGGGTGATCAAGGGTTTCAGAAATAGAGGAAAAATCTATATAATACAAGAATTTTGTTTTTTTATTTCTATATCTATAAACACTGTTAAGGTTGATGATTCTTACTGACTTAAGATACTTTGGAATAAAATTTTGATGGCTTATATAAACACTTTTCATTTTATTTATAGCTGTAAAATATTGGAATTTGAGAGAATAATTAATTTTTCTTACAAGCAAATATTTCCATTGATAGCTTTTTGGATATAACAATGATTTTTCCATTTACAACTTTTACTATTTAACCCATAGCTGGAGGAGTAAAACTGAATTTGTAACTTTCCTTGGGTTATTTGTGCATATGGGAATTTGAACTTGGCTCTCAAATTTCTCATTCCAAGTCACTATCCATTATACCAACTTCACATCCTACATATTGAAAAGCGTGTTATTAAAGACAGTAACTGCACTGGCAACAATCTTGTCATAAAGAGACTGCTATTTTCTTAAGGTTAAAACAGTTCTTTTACTTATTATACATTTTAACTGGTTGGAATGAACGGATTCTTGGTTTCTAAAACAACTCCCTCACTAGCTTTTCATCTAGTGACAAGGGTGGCATGTCAACCCATAGGACACAAAACAGGACCTGTTAAAGGGTGGATAAGTCAATGTCCTATATATATATATATATATATATATATATATATATATATTATAAATTATACTTTAGAACATGTACAAACTATAATCTACATTGAAAGAACAATATCTCATCAGGAAATTAAGAATGAAGGTTACAATCATTTTTTTCATTGTTCTTTCAATGTCAAAACAAAATGTACAATTTTGTAGTTGATTGTAGTTTGTATATGTTCTAAAGTATAATTTATAATAAATATTCATTGCTCTATTTTTATATTGAGCACTGTTTTAAATTAATGTTTTGAACATTGCAAATATTTTCATCAGTGCTTATTCATTCGGATATATGTAGTTACAATGAGTTTATTTCTTTAAAAGAACAGATTCATGCCAACTTCCAGTTTTTATGAGGGTACCATTATGATGTTCTCACTCAGGGCTGTTTGTCAGTTTTATCAGTAATAACCACTAAAAAATAAAAACTTTGGTGCTATATACTATCACAATTAAACACTATATATATATATAGATATATATATATATACGTACACATTATCGGCCATAATTATTCTGCTACCCTAGTTTTTAAAAGAAATGATGTATTTCATACTATTTTTAGTATTTATTGCCAAGTGGATAATTATAAATAAAAATAGAATGGTTCTTTTGTTATTATTGCTTTGTAAAATTTTACAATGCAAGGAAGCAAAGATGAACTTGTCCGAATTACCCTAAATTTTCTTAATTCTTTCATTGATGAAACTGCAATATAGATAATTATTAAATACTTATAAATCCATCTGATGCACATTTTATTGTGTAATATTAACAAAAGCATTATTCTATTTTCATTTACAATTATTCACTTGGTAATAAATACTAAAAAATAGAAAAGTTCTGTAATTTGCTTGAAGCATTGTGTATATTAAGATTATGGTTAAATGTTTATAAAATTTATTAAATGTTTAATAAATAGGTAATACCCTACAACTTCTTTACCTTCATTTATTTTACTAAATGCATTGTGACAGCCTTCAAAACCTAACCATAATCCTAATATACACAATACTTCAAGCAAATTACAAAACTTTCCTATCGTTACACCTGAGCCAGGATGAATTTGCAACTGTCAGGGAGCTATATGAAATGTCCGAGAAATGTGCAAAGATAGAATGCCAAATCAACTTCCTAAAACATTATCTCAAAAGCAACATGGTGCCCAACACCATCGGGAGTGTCCACTTCCTGGCATTTCTCAAATAAATAAGTCACAAACAATTGCTGGATTGCCTGCATGAGTTTTGTATAATCTTTCATCTTAATAATAACATCAATGGTTTGACAATGAAACTTTACTTTCAGTAAGTTAGTGGCCTTCTTCATTACACCATGTTGTTTGTTAGGAAAAAAAAATTTAAAAAAAAATAATTACAAAAATACTTTGGTGATCACAAAAGGGGAAAAAATGAAATAAAATAAACCAAACAAAATAATTAAAGAATATACATGTAAAAACACAAAATAAAGTAAAAATAAAATACAATAAGTATACGCACATAAACACGCACACATGACACACTAGTCATAAAAAGCCCTCTTCTACTTTGGCAAAAGTAAAACTAATGGCCAGGTCAACACATATAAAAGCAGACTGACAACATCAGACCATAAAAGATCCCAACCATCAATCACACACACACACATATATATATATATATACCATAAACACACACACACACATACATACTCTAGCACACTTACACACACATGAACACACTCACTACAATTAACGACAACAGCAGCAACCAGGAATGACCATTCCTTGAATGGCACGGACTCAAACACAAGTTCTTCTTCCATTCTGAAGATGAGGTTTTAATCTCGAAATAATAATGCATAATATATAGGTAATACCTTCCTTTATTTTACCAAATGCATTGTGACAGCCTTCAAAACCTAACCATAATAATAAAAAATCATATGAAATGCATCATTTTTTTAAAACAGTGGTGTGGCCTAATAATTATAGCCTGTAGTATATATATATATATATAAATAAAAGCCTAGGATGGGTTTTAAAGCCTTGAATGACTACTTTCCCTAGAAATGGTGTCTTAAAAATAAAAATCTTGGTATACTTAGACTACTGTGGGTGTCTAAGTGAGCCATGAAGAAAAGCATACTGTCTTGTAAAACTTTGTCTCAAGTTTATTATGACAAATTCTCAGTCAAACTGGACTCACCTTGTTTTGTGGTAGATTAATCTCAGTTATTGCTCATCAAAAACACAACTATGTATGTATGATGTTAGTTTTATTGTTAATTTGCAGTATTTTGGTTTCTTAAATACTTCAGAAAAAATATTTCTGTGGATCTGCTAGCCTTCTATTTCATGTTTTATGTGAAGTTTTCCTTCAGGACGGAGGCCATCATGGTATTCCACATGTCCCTATCTCTTGCAGCTCTTAATACCCTTTCTGTTGTTACTCATCCCAAACCCTGCTCTGCCATCCATTTGCCGAAGCCATCAATTATGTCATTCATTGCTTTCTCCTATTTGTCCTGTGAGTATGATTCTCTCTCCTTCTTCATTACATGTCCCAGAAACTTCAGCTATTTTTCCTGGTGTTAAGTATAATATTCTATTTCATTTCCTTCCACTCCAAAGCCTCATCATGTTTGGTCCATGTTACCCCATCATACTTCCGTAGAACCACATTTCAGTTGCTTCAAGTCTTTCCTTCATCTTTGATGAAATTGTCCAGCAGTCACTGCCATATTGAAGACAGACATTACATAACAATCCAGTAATCTCTTCTTTGTTTCAAACAAAATTTTCCCATCTTTCAATACTGAGCTTTTGGATTGCATCTTTGGTTATACCAATACACCTTTTGATCTCAGTCTCACACTTTCTGTCCTTTGTTAGAATACTTCCCAGGTATTTAAATTTCTGTATCTGGTTGATTTCAGTATCCCTGACTTGTAAATAACATTTTTAGCTCTTCATTTCACTGATGACCATTGTTGTAATCCTCAAAGGTTACTGTGTGAGTAATCAACAAAATGGAGATTGGGAACAATAGTATATCAACAAGTACAAGACTTGCATGCTGCATTAAGTAGATGCACTGCTAGTCAGCATAATCACTCTCTACTCCAATAGTGTCAATGTATTTCAGAGGATAAGAACATTCCATTTCTGTATATAGGTAGGTATACAACATGCATTCAGTTTTCTTGTAGTTTGTGTTTAGCCCTTTCTTTTTACTTTCTTTAGCTATCTTCTGTAGGAGGTCTTGTGGTTTCCTTTCAATGTCTGCTACCAGCAAAGTATCATTT
The DNA here is from genome assembly GCA_037127315.1 of Ascarosepion bandense. Classification (NCBI taxonomy): domain Eukaryota; kingdom Metazoa; phylum Mollusca; class Cephalopoda; order Sepiida; family Sepiidae; genus Ascarosepion; species Ascarosepion bandense. The sequence goes on along the minus strand of JBBBDQ010002023.1, from coordinate 3,063,654 downwards.
GCATATCTTATTTTGTTCAGATTGTGACCACCAATAACAAATCCTGGCAGGACTTCTAGTTCTTTCAGAATTGTCTCACTGTATAGGTTAAATAAATCTGGTGAAAAGATACATCCTTGTCTTACAACCCTTTTTATTTTTGTGTATCTGCTGAATTAATTTCCTACTTTGCTAAAAAACATTGCACTAAAACAATTTTATCCAAACATGGAAATTCCCTGTTATTAGAAACTTTAACATTTTCTTTAATTTAACCTTGTTTATTTCAATGTCTTGTAAAGATTTATATATCAAAGTAATTTTGTAAATTATTTTATTTTTTATTGTCAAAGCTACCATCATGGTTTTAGATAAAGTTACTCCAATAAAATTCATGCAAAATGGACAACGCTTATCATCTGACTGAAATTAAATCCTTGTCTCTTTAGCTTCTAATTTTCATTTTTGTTTCCATCCTGACTGGAAATGCTGACTAGTGAATATCAATCAATCAAGTTGCAGGACAATATTCCATTCAGTCTTCTTCTTCTTCTATGTGCCCTGTCCCTTCAGGACGTAGGCGATCATGGCTTCCATGTTTCCCTATCCCAGGTGGCTCTTAGCACACCTTTTGTTACATCATGCAACCCTCGTTCCATCATCAGCCTCATGAGGTCCTTCAAATATGTTATCTATTGCTTTCCCCTGTCTCTTTTTTCCTGTATCTGGCCTGTTGGTTGATTTAAAATTTGGTACTCAACTCCTCCTTAGATGTTAATCATCTGATCAAAGTTATGTTTACTTTTATGAGAGGAGTGCTTAAATATTCATCAGACTCGATGACTTCCTGAAATATGACTATATAGTCCAATTTTATTTGGAAGGTCTTCTTAGTCAGGCTGAGAACTTTTCAGCATGCTATTAGTTTCACTGATGTTCATATGTGATTTCTCCATTGTTTAGGACATAATGACTTCTGTAGATTAGATGATATCACCATTAATAGCAGTTATAGTCACTGTGACTAGATCAAATACTTTAAAATGCTTGATAATAACTCCATTACATATCGCTAAGGGTTTTGATAATGTGTGGCATTGGAGTGTAAAGATACAAAAAGTGATTATCTGCCATTGGGTCATGAGATGACTGCTTAGTGATGTTATTTCTTTCAGTGATGTGAGTGGCAAGTCATTCAGTTATGTTTACAGTAGCCAAATGCAGTGATTGCTTTTTTTAAACTCGGGTCAAGAGGTCTGGGCTGAGGTTAAATCCACCTCTTCCAACAGCTTACAAGCACGTGGCATCATTTCCTTTGGAAATATATCTTTCTCAGATATAGAAAAAAACTCTATCTTGCAGTCTTCAAGTTTAGAAAACCGAAGACTTGCTGTTTCCTGATCATGGAATATCTCCTTGCCTGGGACATAATAGATGTATCCAAAACCTTGGTTCTTCAGGCCCAGTAATGTCTCCATATCTAAACTTATTTATAAATGGAATTTTGTGTGTGAGTGTGTGTGTGTGTGTGTCCATTACCTATAGACTCCGAAATGGCTGAACCGATTTTCTTGAAAATTTACACAGTTGTACTGTAAGCATCTGCAAGTGTTCTTAGCTAGGTTTTATGTCGAGGTACCCCCGATAAATATTGAAAATTGATAATCGATAAAATCGTGTTATAGAAGGAGCGGTCCGATTTTAATCAAATTTGATACACTCATAGACAAAGACATAAGAAACAATATTCAGAAGTTTCAAGGCTGCAATTCTTACAATAGTGCAGAAAATCAATATATATATTTATATAAAAGGCAAGATGTTTTTGTGTGTGTCTGTTTATCTGCCTTTATGTCTGTATTTTTTCAGCCCTTTTATTTTAGTTTTGCTTCGGGTTTGGCTCTAAGTAGGTATAATTGTAATTCTTAGTCTCAGCCATGATACCATTTACTCAGAGGACTTATTTAGCCTTCAAAATTCATTTTACGATGAAAAAAACTTATTTGATATCGATACCAGGAAATCAAAATTTGATTTCCATCCATTCATTTTTCTTTCAGTCTACAGTTTTGCTTTAACTGGAAACAACTATTGTTTTTTAGTCTTTCGTGCCAACGTCCAAAGAGTCTGAGCTCCAGGACCATGGATTAGTTTTAAAGCTTTCATTACATCTGAGCAACGCTGGACTATACTGCTAGTTATATGTAAGACCCTTCTTTCTTGTTTCTCTTGACACTTTGCTTGCTGTGTGGATATATATGATGTATTATTCTCTGCATGGGACACATGTATATATGCATATATAGATTTGTGCAGGCCTTGATAGTAAAAAGTCTCTCTGAGAACAAAGCATGTTTGTTATTTCTTTTTAACCATTCCGTTTCATCCATGAACTATGGTGTTATTATATCATGCATATAATAATGCCCATAACAGGGGAAATGTAAATGAGAAAATAAATTTTTTTTCCATAACTTTCTTCCTTTACAAAGGGCTATTTAATTACTAAATTCTTCCTATTGGGTAGGTAAAAAAGACGACTATTGTTTGTGGCTAGTCCTCTAAAGTCCATTGGGTTGATACTGGCATCTTCCAAAGATCTTTCCATGATCTGATCATTTTTCTGAATTATATTGTTATACATATATGATTTGTCTAAGAACATTCCTAGATAATTCGTTAATACAAATGCATCCAATACTACAGTTTAGAGATGTCCCTTCAGAAATGTAGACAACCAGAACATGACAGCTGATCTCTCCTCTGATCTTGCTTCCACAGCTCAATAAAAGAAGAACTGGTTTGTTACATGCAATGACTCTAAACAAAGGTCATAAAAATTTATCATCACAGAGCACAACCTGAGTTTCATTAATTCCAGATGGACAGTTGTACTCTGAATAAAGCTCCTTGCCTAGAACATCTATCGAGGCACAAGCTCATCAAAAAATGGTTGGTTCTTTGTACCACTCCAGAAAGTATCTGATTAACTACTAATTGCTACCTTTACAAAAAATCTACACTTTTCAGCCATGACAGATTTCAAAAGCATTTATGCAGCTTTGTAGGTGATGAATTATTTTCCACCTTATGACATCTTTCCCACAAATAAAACGTTGCTAGCCACTCACTGCTTTATTGCTATTTCCATCATTGATATTCAGAAGACTACATTCCTTAGTTCCAACAGTTCAGGCCTTTACAGCTAAGAGCCAAAAGCCCACATACACTGAATCAAGTCATCATCATTACCTTTGCATTCTATTGGTAAGAATAAAATTTCAATTAGATAATTTCTTCTTTAAAAATGTTACAGTGTGGAACAGGTGACCGAGAGGATGCTTCCTTGAAATATCTGGGAAGTATTTTAACAGAGTATAGAAATTGCAGCACTGTAATCTGAAGGTACATAGGAAGAGTGAAAGATGCCTTCCGAAAGCTAAACAAACTATAAAGAAACAGAGGAATTTGGTAAGAAACAAAGTAAATAATAGTAAATTGTTACAAAATATCAATCATCATATATAGTAATGAATGCTTGACAATCTCCTTAAAGCTAAAGAAAAGGTTTGCAGCAACAAAATTGATATTCTACAGGAGGATGCTGAGAATAACATTGTCTGAACCTGTGAGCAACATAATGTTTTAGAAAAATAGAAAAAAGAACACTTAAACTTAACATCAGATGTGTGTTGTGGTGCAGTGGATACTGGCTTGGAACGAGAAATTGGAGAGCCGAGTTCAAATTCCAGTTGAATTCCTTGCATTTGCTTATGCACAAATACCCTTGGGAAAGGTATTAATCTGTCTCTTCCCTTCAGTTATGGGTTAAATAACAGGACAGATTGGGTTCTATAGCCTTGGCTGGCAACCGGTCTACTGCAGAAAGTAATGGCATTCACTGTGGGATAATCTTCTGCCCAGTCAGTCATGTCTCTTTTGAGACATGATCACCTAAGCATGTATCACGTATGGTACTTAACTGACCGAAACTTAACATCAGGAAGAGACAGTTAAAATTTTTAGGGTATATAATGAGGAAAGAGGGTTTGAAAATTTTGATACTAACAGGATAGGTTAAAGGCAAGAGAAACAAATGAAAACAATGCATAACTATTGTAACCCTAAAAGATTACTGCATGAGTAATCATGAAAATGGAGGTTGGGAATACTAGTATATCAACAAGTACAAGTCTCGCATTCTGCATGAAGTAGATACACTGCTAGTGAACTGCTAGTCAGTATAATCACTCTACTCTACTACAACCATTTACTCCAATAGTGTCCACATATTTAAGAGGATAGGAACATCCCATTCCTGTATATAGGTAGGTATAAAACAATAACCTACCTAGCAAGTTTAAGTAAATGGATGAGTGAATAGGTTTTAGGAGCGATAGCAGAAAGACAAAATTTATTAAGAGCCACAAAGGACAGAAAATTGTGGAGAGTCATGATCCCCTCTGTCCTGATGGGACATGGCATATAAGAGAAGAAGAAACATTTTTACAAAAACCAATTTTTCACTAACCTAGTTAGTTATTTCAGTTTGAATTTCTGTGATGAAGAGTCATCATTATTTACATTATTTGCTTTTGGACAAATGTTTCTTTTTATACTAAAATTCACTCTACAAGGCTTGAGAGTCATTCAAGATAGAATGTTCCTATTAAAACTGTCATAGTGATGTCATGAATAGATAATGAATGTGTATACACCTTGGTTCCCAATCACTGGTATGTGATTGGTTGATCTCAGCCTTAAATACAGATAAAGGCAAGAATGTCCAAAGTGAGTGAGAGAGATCTATAGGTCTTCCACCAGAGGTCTATTGGTCTATATCCAATGCTCTTCTACTTCTAATGACTAGGCCTACCTCTCAGGATAATGCATATGACAATTACATCTACGTACTAGATTGACCTACCAGGTGACATTTACCTAAGCCACTTACCGACCTCGTATTAATATATATCCCTTTCCGGGACATATCAGTTATTATGAATGAGGTGTGTGGTACAAATGGTAGAGGTGGTAGGAAGTAAAGATTATGATGATGAGGATAGATGAATCCTGACCCTTAACTTGATGAGATTAAATTGTTGTGTTCCGGAAAACATCCACACAGGAGTCTGTTCCTCAAACTCCACAAAAAACAATTCTTGTCAAAAAAGCTGAGTGAAACTTTCTTCTTGCAAGTGAAATTTGGAGGGAATAAGAGTGATTTTATTCTGTATACATAAGACAGTATAGCATGTCCTACACAAAATGTCCTTGTCTTTGTCGTTATTATTACAACATATTTAAAAAATTTGACTGTTGTAGGATACAACCTTCTTCAAAAAGCTTTCAATCGAATATTTAACCTTTAGGGCATTCTAAGCTAAACTCCCTCATTTGATAAACAGAGATAGAATAAGTTTAATATTTTTGCGGGATAGTATATACTTACTCGGAGAAAACAGAGTGAGTAATAACAAAGTAGTTCTAAAAAGAACAAGATTGGATACTGCTAGACATTGACAACTGAATGAAAATTCTTCCTCCATAGATTTTTTAAAAGTTCTGTTTAAAGAATGTTCCTTCCTTAAAGGTTACCTGGATTGACAGGCAATTGAAGAAGGTCAAATAGTACAATGGTCAAAAAGTTTAAATCATAACAAAAACGGTGAGGACATTCATCCGAATGTAAATAATGTAAATCACGTTTTTTTGTCTTGGACTCACCTTTTGCTTGAAATATAAATGTGTATCTTTTGCTAAAATTATTTAACTTGTGAGATATATTAAAAAAGTGATGTAAATCGAGTGATTGTAGATAAAATTTTCAAAGAGAAATTTTAGTAAATACAGACTTGCATGATTTACTTACACACTGTATATTTCATCTTGCAAGCAGTTCTCTGAAATTGAGAAAGGGCACAGCACAAAATCAGAAATGCCTAAAAAAGTCACAAGTTGAGATTCTGTAAATTTACTTGAGAATAAAAGGCCATGTTTGATTCTTTAAACTTTGGGACATTGATGTTTTCAGGAGAAATTCATTTTCAATAACTTTCAGTTAGATTAATATCCTTAGCTTTGTTTTTACAACAATGATGAAGATATTAGTCCAATGATAATTCCTTATCCTAGGAATTCAGTCATAAAATTAATTTTCAAATTTATCAAAAATATTTTGCTTTCTTTTTTAAAATCTCATCTATTTATCTATCTATCCATTATTTATCCCAATACATCCTAATCTATCTATTATCTCTTTCCAAATTCATCAATTATCTAAGTTGAAAAGAATAATTACATTTAACAGAATGATTAAATAAGAATGAATTGTTAGAACCTTAATAAATTTAACATGCTTTACAAATAAAATTTCTGATGACATTATATAATTTCAAATCATCAGAGATTTTTGGAAGATTGGTGACACATCTGGTTGGCCAAGCATACATTTGATCACAAGTGAATCTAATAATACCAAGTGGCAACAGTAAGTGTCACGAGTCTTTTAACACATTAAGGTCAGAGAGGCAGCTCTCTGTTAAGGGTAAGGTAGCCTGGTAGAACTGTGATGACAGAGAAATAAATGAATAAAAATCAATGACAAGAAAACCAAAATTTCTCTTTTCTCTAAAAATAGGTGGATAATCAGAATTGCCAGGCTACAATGCCATATTTTGATCAACCCATCAGAAGGATATAAGGCCACAAATTAATGAGAAGCAGAGCAAATCTTTTGAAGTGGATCTCTAAATGTCTATATAATCAGATGGAAAATCAACCAAAACCAAGACTGATAAATAAATTTTGTCCATTCTCTGATATTGCAGTCATCATGACATTTTCAGACACCAAAAACAAAATTTGAGTAGCTGGTGATTTTGAATGGCTAAAATGTCCTGATACATTTAAAAAGTATACTTTTCTTCACTCACATTGAGAAGGATATGGCTACTACATTTTGGCATAAACAAATATATTGTAGCTGATAAGAAATTAATTAAATCAACTCTCTTCTTCACTTTTACAATAATTCACAAAGACATATGAAATTCTGGTTTTCACAAATAGAAAAAAAATTGACCATGTGCTTAACAAGAAAAATTTGAGACCAGTTTTTGTCAGTAGGTGTTAAAATGATTTTTGACCAATGAGAGCGCCTTACAAGACTTGATGACTTCGTGATCCAGTGCTTAATTCAAAAAGACTATATAAATGACCTCGGCATCAGTCAAGAGGCAGAGATGGGAATAGCGAAAGAGAGACATATCTAAAATCTAACTTCAAACTTCAAGCAACTGGACATTGTCCTCTTTCTTTTTCTCCTTATCTATTTCAACAATTACTACTTGAACATTTTGTAGGAACTCTATCCTTAACTTCTTAATGTTTCTAATTGAACATTAACTTCAACAACTTATGTTATTCCTCCTTTTAATAAATTTTCATTTTAACGTTCAAAATGTATATTTTATTATTCCACTCTTCTACACTTTCCAACTGACAACCAAACTTCTGATGATAGTTTTGCATAAAATCCTGTTAGCTGTCGGGAGTTTGGTTAAGTCTGAAACCAGGCTAAAACAAAGAAACATTAACTAGCTCCCTACTCTACACTGGTGACCATGGCATGATAAGGAACACGCACCCCCAGGCTACACTGGTGACTCCCAACGTACAAAGAACACACACCCCTATGCAACAATATAGCTTATGTGCCAGGACTTTTACATTTGAACTCTTGAAATTTCAACTTTCACCCTATCCTTCAGTATTATTGTGTTATATAAAGATTTACTTTGTATTATCAATACACTGCATTTTTTAATCATTGCATAATACCAATAAACAATCAAAACAACCTTACTGATGTATGGTGGGGGGAATGGATGTTGGCAAAAGATAAATAACTCATCTCCAATAACCTCCTAACTATGCATCCCTCTTTAGGCTGGGTTTGAATTCAGAATTATCATTCTTCTAGACTTGTTACTATACAAAGGCTTAAACTCTTCTTCTATGTGCCTTGTCCTTTCAGGACGTAGGCGATCATGGCCTTTCACGTCTCCCTATCCCTGGTGGCTCTTAGCAAGCTTTCTCCTGTAACATCTTGCAACCCTTGTTCTGTCATCCACCTGCTCATGCCCTTCAAATATGTTATCTGCTGCTTTCCTGTCTCTTTTTTCCTCTATCTGGCCTGTTAGTATCAGATTCTCTAAGCCCTCCCTTCTCATTGCATGTCCCAGGAACTTCAGTTGTCTCTTCCTGATGCTCAATATTAATTTCCTTTTCGTTTCCATTCTTTCCAAAACCTCAATCTGCTGTATTATGTAATGGGGTTGAAATTCAGAATTACCATTCTTGACTGGGTCTGTATGCTATAAATTAATAATTTATTTTGTGATTTTTCATTGAATTCAGTTTTGTGAACACCCAGGAGGCCATTCTTGATGCTGATGACAAATTTAGAGTGGTAGAAGTAGCAATAGCTCAGGTACGTGTACTGTTGTTATTTATTTAGCTTAACTTGTTTTGGCATGAGATTACAAGTACGGGGTAGCCAATGTAGTACATATTACTCAGTAGTAATGGTCACACAGTTCACTATACTTTACCTAATTCTGATGTATATTTCTGTTAGCAATATATGATGATAGCTGTCCATTTGATTACAAGAGAAACCATCTCTGTACCAATAACATATCTACACATATGTTGCCACTGCCTACTCATGGGCATTGCAATACACTTAAAACCAGAATGTTTTTTAAAAGTTTTATTACATTGCTGATAAATAACATACATTAAAAAAATTATTTGATTGTCCGATGTTTTTATTATGTGCTTTCCCCCTGCTAAGCAAAAGCCAATCTATGAGTAGATACAGTTAACCCTACAGATTTTTCTGTGGGGTATAGGGTCACAGCCTCACCTTGGTAGGTGTTGTTGCTGTAGATGTCATGACAAGTAGGTTTATATAAGATAGAGATGTTAATCTCTAGCCACATCTAGGTTTTGAATTTACAGCTGTTCTTCTCCTTAACTCAAAGACCATTCTGCTTGCTATTTAAATACTGGAAGAAGAAATGAATTCAAGCCTTTTCCATGAGTACATTTTTAACCATTTGTGCCCCAGGGCAGGATCACCACTAGTGTACATGGGGTTAAAGTGAGTGAAAAAACTGGGGACATTGGGTATTGAAAAAAAAGATAAAAGATGAACAGGATTCAAGAAGATAAAAGATGGCAATTGACCTTAAAGTATTAAGAAACAGGACAATTTTACTAGAAACAAAGAATATTGGATTGCTATATGATGTCAGTTCTTCATTATGGCAGTGAATGCTGGACAATATTATCAAAGATGAAGGAAAAACTTGAAGCAACTGAAATGTGGTTCTACAGAAGAATGCTGCATATATCATCGATCGAACATGTAATCAATGATGAGGTTTTGGAAATGAAAAGGAAACTAATACTGGGCATCAGGAAGAGAAAGCTGAAGTTCCTGGGACATGCAATGAGGAAGGAGGGCTTGGAGAACCTGATACTAACAAGCCAAATAGAGGGAAAAAGAGACGAGGGAAAGCAGCGGATAACATATTTGAAGGACCTAATCAGGTGGATGAGGGAACAAGGGTTGCATGGAGAAGGTGTGCTCAGAGCAACCAGGGATAGGGAGACATAGAAAGCCGTTATTGCCTACGTCCTGAAAGGACAGAGCACATAGAAGAAGAAGCAGCTATCAGGGAAGCAAGTAAATGAAAGGGAATTCCACTGGCAGGAAATGCAAGAAAAGAAACTCTAGGAATAGAAGTGGTGGTTACATTTAATTATTTCAATGGTAAAAGGGTAGAACCTGGATACCAATCTGGTAGCACACTTAATTCATGTGGTCTGGGTACTAGTGAAAAAATCTTCTCAGAAAATTGCCATGAGAATATTTGTAGAAAAGACAGAGAGAAGCCATGTCACATCAGTGAGAAAGTGACTGAAGTCGCAATGCCAAGACAGGATTGATTACATTGCAGATTCTTCTTTGGATTCGATCAAGAACCTCAAGATGAATAGCAGGAGAACCTGACTAGATATGAAAACGGTATCCAATGCACGGATCAATGGTAAGATTTAAAAGTTTGCAAGAGACTTTGATGAGAAAAAAAGCTTAAAAATTGATCTATGGTGGTTAAAGGAGAGCAGTTTTGTTTCAGAAGCATAAAAATTTACAAGCCATTTCTTGCCCCGGTTAACCACTGATTGGAGGTTCATTTCAAGAGCAGCAGCCAGGTTTAATTTGTCAGCCTCAGCCAATTTCTTAAATAGACAGGAATAAATTCATAATAATAATATTATTATAAACATTACTTTTATGGATTACACATATTTGAATTGTTATCCCTGTTTATTTTTTTTATTTTTTTAAACTGAAATTAATAACTGGCCTAAATTAAGAAATCGTACTAGAGAAAATATTGTGCCAAGTCAGGATCGATTACATTGCAGATCCTTCTTTGGATTTTGTCAAGAATTCTGAAATGAATAGCAAGAGCCCCCAACCATATATGGCAACAGTATTCCGTGCACAGATGAATTATAGATTTATAAAGATGGATCCTGATGATAAAAACTTTCTGGCACAAGAAAAAAGATGAAAACCTTCCTAAAAGTAAAGGCAGCTATAAATCTGATATATTCATTCAGGTCACTTAAAAAAATGAGGCCAAGGAGGTGGAATGTATTGCTCTCAAGGAGACTTGCATCTGCCATGCTGATTACTGACAGGAAAGTTTCTCTATAGTGGTTAAAGGGGAGCAGGTTTGTTTTGAAGGCATTAAAATTTAAAAGCCATTTCTTGCCCTGGTTAACCACTGATTAGAGGTTCATTTCAAGAGCAGCAGCCAGATTTACTTTGTCAGCCTCAGCTGATTTCGTAAATAGACAGGAGTAAATTCATAATAATAATATTATTATAAACATTATTTTTATTGGTTATACATATTTGAATTGTTATCCCTGTTTTTTTTATTTTCTTAAACTGAAATTAATAGCTGGCCTAAACTGAGAAATCGTACCAGAGAAAATATTGTACCTTCAACAAGAATTCAACATGCATTCCTTTTGTCTATCAGGGGAAATGCCATTTATCAAAAGTATGCTACCGTCAGTGTTGGCCATAATGATCAGCCTGCCAGAGCAAGATTTGAATTACCTATTTAAGGAAAAAAACCTTTCTCAATGGGATCGCTATGAATATGTATCAGTCAATTTCAGTTTTGTATCCAAAATGTAAACAACAATCATTAAAAAAAAAAAAAGTTCTGGCATTATTTATACACATGTATGTATGAAAAATCCTACTTGTAGTAATAAGAAACAATGTTAGATAAAAAATCCACTCATCAGGGGTATCAGTAAATATTTCTTATTACTTGAAACATTTTTTTTTGTGTGGGTAAACATGTTTGAGTTGTTATCCCTGCAATTTTTAGTCTATTAAACAGGGTAATTACTAACTGACCTAAATTGAAAAGTGCTACTAAAAAAAGTTGTACCTATGACATGAATTGAACCTGAATCCCTTTTTGACCCATCAAGGAAACTACTTTTTTAATAAAGGCGTGTCACCACAACCTGTCAGAGCAACGTTTGAGTTACCAATTTAAGAAAAGGACATTTCTCATTGGGATCTTTGTGAATCTATATTTGATAGCTTTAATTTCGTCCCCAAAATGTAAACAACAGTAATTGAAAAAAAAATTTAGCATTATTTAGTTAAATACGCATGAATACATGAAAGATCCCATTTGTTTTAATAAGGAACGATGTTGTAATGTTCTTGCTCCCTTTGAACAGAAAATTTCAGGATCCAAATGAAATAAAAATTATTTAATCTGATAATCTTTTAGATTATTTGAATGTCACTACTGTCTGATGAACAGTATTTTCTTCAAATGCAACCTCATTGGACTCTGCTTTTGAGTGGCGAGGAACCCAGGTGAGGCAGAGTCTCATCTGAGATAAAAATAGACAGGAGTCTGACACTGCTTATGTAGGACCTAAAGGAAATTTTTGCCTTTGTATATGGGCTTGGATTTCCTACATTAAAAACCAGCCTTGTGCTTCATCCAAACTAAATGGGGAGATTACTGATAAATATCCTGTTTAATGAAGGTAAACACACTTGTAAAAAAGAAAAAAAAAATTAAAAGCAATATAAATGAGAATTTTAGTTTGAATGAATGGAGTCAGGATGTGTTATCAAGATGCAAGTATTAATTTATATTTTACTTGCATCATAGGTCGGCATTGCCTGTGCAACTCGGAATATTTTAGTCGTAAGCGAAGATGCCACATCTTTTTTTTACATATTTGGTTTTTGTTTGAAAAAAAAGAGTTTTTCTTTTGTTTCAAAATTAGGGGGAAAAATACTATTTTGTTGACCAAATGAATTTTTAAAATGTTGGAATACAAATTAAATATAAAGGCTCATTTTTTTTTAAATAAAAAATATTTTAGTTACGTTTGACATGTGTGATTTGATTTCTGTGACGTAATTTAGTAACCATCTTAGATCTTAGATGTTTTACGTAGCAAATGTAAACAATCTGCTCCATTGGCCAAATGTGCGAAAGATAAAAATTGCTCAACTTAAACTCAAAAAGTATGTGTTGACCTGGCTTCACTGGAGATATATGTCCCTAGAAAGTTGGAATGGCGTAGCTTAAAGAATTTAGGCATGCATAGATTACAGTCACACACAGACTCACAGATTGCCTTATATATATATATATATAGACGGCAGAGTATCTATGTTCAACAGTCAAACAGTCTCATCTTCTGAAACAATAATAAATAATAACAAGCAATAATAAAGATAAAGAAATAGTTCTGTGTAAAGATATCATTTTCATTATATACATAAGATCTAGTCATTATAGTTTCATATAACAATCTGGTATCCTTGATTTGTAACATTTGTGCCTGTATTAATTGAATTTGTTGTTGTTGCAATTGTATGCCTGCTTGCAAAGCCTTCATTAAATCTGTCAATTGTTCCATTTCCTTGTGAAAAATATTTCCCTAGAAAAATATTCACGCCCAAAAAAGAAAACGGCATATCATTAAGGAATGTCAAATTTAGTATTATTTCTTTAGACAACAACTATTTCCATTTTTATATGCAAATAAATATTAAAACATGAAGGCAGAGTCAATCTTATTGATGTCATTTTTACAAATTTCTCCTTGTCAAAATCTTGTTTTAATCTCATTCTTTTTTGCCAAAAATTTTTATACTAGACAAGGGTACAATTTAACAGAATGTAAATCTGAGTGGAAAAATTACCAAGCCAGGTGTAATAGAATAAAAATCTTATTCAGCACGAGAATTATTACAGACAAGAATAATACTACCAGGTCTTAATCCGTAAGTAAGACTCGCTAGTGAAAATGCTCTTGCTCATTCATAATAGACTTAGTATCCCATAGTGTTCATAGGGGTTGCTGGGATATTCCATTATAACAGTATTGTTTTCATTATATACATGTGGACAGCTACTCTTTTCTCATTAGGACTTCTACAAATCTATATGTATCAGTTTCACTTTCATACCCAAAAAGGTCCTGGGTATGATGATGAACTGCATCTGGCAGCAAGGCCTCTGATTGAGAGGTTGTGAGGAGCATGGAACCACCTCTTAATTGCTGTTGTTCCCAGGTCCACCCTGATCCATGGTGGAAGCACCTGTTAGGGGTCCCAGCTATGGGTAAATAGTTAAGCCCCAAACTGGGGTCAAAACACTCTGAAATCATAAAAATAGACTTTTAAAGAAAAATTTGAAGAAAAACTATTACCAACAATACATTTTTGAAGGAAAACAATTATTACCAGCAATATATTTTTGAATACGAAACTAGAAATTTTCTAAAATTAAAAAAAGAATAAAAAAACCTTTCACCAAACACTGACTATATCAAATTTCTCACTATAACCAAACATTAAAAAATAACTTCAAACCCTAATTTTTTGGCATTAAATAACACACAGAAGTGTTGATATACCATTAAACAAAATTCAAACTCAGAATTACCAAAAAGACAGTTTTGAAGGAAACAATATTACCATAACACATTTATGAAAGAAAAAAATTATTACCAGTAATGCATTTTAAATGAAAAATGTACATTTTTAAAGGAATGATATTACCAACAATACATTTTTGAAGGAAAAATTATAACCAGAACACATTTTTGAAGGAAAAATTATTACCAGAACACATTTTTGAAGGAAAAAAAATTATTTTCAGCAAAACATTTTGAATATAAAACTAGAAGACTTTTTCAGTTTTCTAAAATAAAAAGAATAAAAACAAAAAAAATGTTAATTAAAATCTGACTGACCTTTTCACTGTAACTGAACATTAAAAAAGACTACCTTAAAACCCCATCTTTTTTGCATGAAATAACCCCCACAAAGGTTGAAATGCCGTTAAACAAAACTCAAACTCAAACATACCCAAAATATAAACAGCAGTAATTTTGTAGAGTCTTATTTCTGACATTATTTCTCACTGCTATAAACATTATTTTTAGTGGACAGATATGTTTATTTATGAAAAAGTAAAAAAATAATTCCTGATTATTGAATTCATGTCAATCCCTCTTTCTGTTCAGTAACCATTAAACTACATACGAAAGCAAGAAAAATATAAATTGACATAATTTATTCTATAGGACAAATTGTTGTAAAGATATAGACAACAGTGTGAATAATGTAAAAAAATAATGTAAAATAATGTACTTCCTCATCCCAAAAATATAGACAAATAGATCCTTGTGCGGTACATTGGTAAATGCAGCTACATAATCTTTAAAACATGAGTGCGCATATGATGCAAAAAATCAAATTAACAGTTTCACTGCTGCATCGTTATAGTACGGTTGCCTGACTGTGATGGATTGTTTTGTGAAAATAGTAACTCATTATTTATTGGTAATAAATTACAACAAAAATGTTGATGGTGATTTGATTGGATCCTCGGTAATTAAAATTAAATCAAACTAGATCCCCATCACACATAATAACAGAAATACCTCAAAAATAGGTCTTATTGTGATGTAATGAATATCCATACACCTTGGTTCCCCCTCACAATAATATGATTGGCTGGTGTCAGCCATAAATACAGACTAGGACTACGCCTATTAGAACGCCTATTGACTATGCCTATTGCATAAACCTACGCCTAAGCATACTGCATACGACGAGTACCAGTCCATTACAGCTATTAGATATATAGCTCTATCTGGTTACATTGCCAAAACCATTAAGCTACTTCAAATAATATATATCCCTTTCTGGGACATATCATATTGTATACTTATATATTTAATGTAGACAAGTTTATTAATTAACTGAGCAGTGTTTGACTTTGAAGTTATGTGATGACATCATTGTGATGTCTTCATTCTTCAGAGCTTTTGTTCATCTGCTGTTGTTTCCAGCCTTTTTTTTTTTTTTTATCTATATATAAATAAAAAAAACCTGGGAAAAGTCAGCAGATGAAGTGTGAAAACATCACAATAATGTCTCCATGAAACTTTGGAGTCAGCATAATACTGCTCAGTTAAATGACAAACTTATCTACATTAATTCTATTCACACCCTATCTAAATATCAAGCACTTTATAACAAAAAATCTGCATACCAAAATGTCTTTCTTACAGTAAACCACTGTAAAAAAACAGCAACCTTGTCAGTAAGCACTATCAAAAATTAGAACTATAAATCTATATATCTAATCTAAACTTATTTATAAATGGAACTTTGTGTGTGTGTGTGTGTGTGTGTGTGTGAGCGTCTGTGAGTGTTCTTAGCTCGGTTTTGTGTCGAGGTACCCCCGATAAATATCGAAAATCTATAATCAAAAATATCGGGTTACAGAAGGAGTGGTTCGATTTTAATCAAATTTGATACACTCATAGGCAAAGACATAAGAAACGATATTCAGAAGTTTCAAGGCTGCAGTTCTTACAATAGTGCAGAAAATTGGTAATATATATATATATATATATAAAGGGTAAGATGTTTGTTTGTGTGTCTGTTTATCTGTCTGTATGTCCTTTATACAAATCCACAATTTTTATCCGATTCTCACCAAACTTCACATAAATATTCTTTAGGCTGAGTCTGAGCTCCAGGACCATGGATTAGTTTTAAAGCTTTCATTACACCTGAGCAACACCAGGCTATACTGCTAGTAAATTATATTTTTATGTCAGTGTATAAATCTGTATATGCGAAAAATCTCATGGACGTAATTGGTAAATTGTCACTATTGTATATTTTTCTTTTTCACATATGTGTTGTTTGTCTTTCATTTGGTCAACTGTACAGTACAGTACGCCCAGTTGGACATTGTCTGTAAGAAAAAAAACACCCTAAGTATTGACGTGCAATGTAGAGCAATGGATATCAACTTGGAACGACAAATCGTGGTGCCAAGTTTGAATTCCACTTGAATTCCTTGCATTCACTTCCACACAAATACCCTTGGGAAAGTTATTAATCCGTCTCTTCCCTCCAGTTATGGGTTAAATAATAGAACAGATTGAGTTCTATAGTCCTGGCTGGCAACCAGTCTACCACAGAAAGCAATGGCAACCTACTGTGGGATAATCTTTTCCCAGTCAGTCATGTCTGTTTTGAGACATGATCTCCCAAAGTGTGTATCACGTATGGCACTTAACTGACTGAATGTAATTCATTCTGCCAAAAATTTGGAAACAGAGCATACTGTACTGCTTGACATTCAGACTGAAAGCTTCAATATGAACAATGGATCATATTTGGGTGTCAACCTTAGAACAGTGCAGAAAATTCAGAAAGATTTGGATGAATCTAATGGTGTTTATAAAGCTACAGCTGTTCAGAAAGCTCACTCTGATTGTTCTGATGAGAAAGAAAATTCCAAATTTGTTGGTGATGGCCTCAGACACAACAAAGAGACCTACATCTAGTGCTTTGATGTGGTAGTGCTGCCCTGGGTCAAGTGGGTGGCTGCTGAAAGAGCCTATGCTTGGCAATAGGACTCTGCACCATACCACACAAGAAGAAGAAGAACCCAGTCAGGGCTGTTAGACAATTTCTATGACCATATCATCTCTTACACCTTAATTATTATATGTGGAGCATAGTTAACAAATTCGTTGTAATACCGAAAATGAACTAAAGGCAAAAATTATGACAGCATTCACCAACTTAAACAAGGAGACTGTTCAGAAGAGATGCAGGAGATTCTGAAGTCATCTGGAGGCCGTGATTGATGTTAATGGCAATTTTACGGAATCCTGTATTTATATATGCATATATATTTACACTATATTATTCAGACTGTTGTGCTCATTTTTGTTTTCATATTCACAATGTTTCCGCTGTTATACTCTCTGGCCTTCTTCAGGTTATTAAAATTTTGAAGCAAGCTCTCTATTTTGTCTACCAGGGTAGATTGTTCTCGTACCATGTGCCATGACTCTTCCAGATACCTCAGTTTCAGATATTTCCTTTTCGCAAATCAACTCACTAAGTTTTTGTTCACCTCTGCTGTGGCAATGTTGTTGAACTCACGACATTGTGAATATGACATCAAAGATGAGGACAACTTTGTAAATAGTGTAATGAGTTACAATACTTCACCGCATATATATATATATATATATATATATATAGAGAGAGAGAGAGAGAGAGAAAGGGCATTCTGGTCATCTGAAGTATTGCAAGGAGCATGATGCTTAAGTTGCAACTTGAGTTGTGTCTCATTGAGGGTTTGCCTTGTGAAGTGTTTTTGGTCTGTAGCGATAGCTTAGAAATTGGGCAACTAAACCTACTATATCACACAGTTGACAAAATCTAAAACAGTCAGTTAAATGCTATACGTGATACATACTTTGGGTGATCATGTTCTGAAAGAGACATGACTGACTGGGCAGAAGATTATCTCGCAGTAGGTTGCCCTTGCTTTCTGCGATAGACTGCTTGCTGATCAAAGTTGTTGAACCCAATCTGTCCTATTATTTAACTCATAACTGGAGGGAAGAGACAGACTAATACCTTTCCCAAGGGTATTTGTGCAGAAGTGAATTCAAGGAATTTAACTAGAATTTGAACTCAGCTCCTTGATTTGTTCTTCCAAGCTGATATCCACTGCACCACAATGCACAACCAAAAACAGTACACATGCACAAAATAAAAAATATAAATTAGTGACAATTTAACCATCGCACACTATATATATCTATATATATATATATATATATATATACACACAAAGAGATAAATGGAGGGATGAATCCATTTTTAAATGAGAGGGGTCAATATTTATGTTATTTGAGGATATTCTATTTTATAAGTGGAAAATCTGATTGCATTGTTGATAGTCTGAATATGAAGGAAAAAGTTTTGGTTTAATAGGCTTATTTGTTCTAGAACATTAGATTCTCACTGTATTGGTTCTGTCTTTAGAGTGTTGAGTCATTGAAGGCAAAAAGAATGAATAAAAGCTTTCAGTTTTTCTTATAAAAGTAATTTATAAAAACCTTAATCAATAATCAAAGAGAAAGACAATTGTGTAAAATTACAATTCTTAATTAGCCATTTATTTTAACTTTTTTTTTTTCCAAATCCTAATTTCTTAAAAACATTTAAAATTTGATTTTTGGTTTAACAAACAGCTGATCAAGAATAAGACTATTTTACAGTTTCCACTATAAAATTATTTTTCGTGAAGAATACTTCTTTTTGTGATAGCTGCTATACCCAGAAGCAGTTATGACAAATTACATCGTCACTGAGGAAACAGCAATAATCAAGTTTCCAGACTAGTTATTTGGTAACTAGACAGCTGTAGGTAGGAAGTGAATGATTTCTCTGTTGCCTCTTGAAAACTGCATTGAATTCCTTTGTTATGCTCGTGGAATAATTGAATTTTAGTTACATCCAGTCAAACTTACAATTTGCTTATGTATACTTGACGTAAAAGAAAAAAAAATTCAGTCAACCCACTTTACAAAATTACTAAATCTTTTTGCATTCATTCTTTGTCAGAACTGTCTGCAAACTGGTTTAGAATTAATTTTTTTAATGAAATTATTTTATAACTGAAACCATAAAAATATCCTTGCTTTTTCGGTTGTTTGGCTTTGAAAGATAAACAATCAAAATTATGTTTAGGTTGGATACAAATATAAGACTTACTTTTTGTATATGGTAGGCAATTTGGTAATTACTGGGAAAAAGAGACTTACTTTTAAAAGGAACATATTTTGAATGTTTGTTTTAGCCCGAAAAACTATGTGAAGTCACATGATATAATCAAGTATTAAAATGAGAATATAATGCTGGTTATCTGCACCTGATATCAAAGTACAAGCTCTGTAGAATCAGTCAGTGCCATACGTGATGCACGCTTGGGCGATCATGTCTCTTTCAGGACATGACTGACTGGGTAGAAGATTATCCCGCAGTAGGTTGCCATTGCTTTCTGTGGTAGACTGGTTGCCAACCAAGGTTATAGAACCCAATCTGTCCTGTTATTTAACCCATAACTGAAAGGAAGAGATGGATTAATACCTTTCCCAAGAGTATTTGCACGTAAGTGAATGCAATGAATTCAACTGGAATTCGAACTCAGCTCTCCGATTTCTCGTTCCAAGCCGATATCCACTGCACCACAACACACATTATGTACACATTATCTAGATTCATTATTAAATTTATTACTAAAAAGATATGTATAAAATATCTCCAGTTGAAGCCATAAAATTGCGTTCAAAATATTTTGATTTAGGCATTAAATATCATTTGCTAATAAGCCACTAAACAAGAACGACCAATTAACAGAAGACCGGTTTTTCCGTTTAATGAATGTAAATTTACACTTAATGCATAAACTAAAAATATTTCTGGGCTTAATTCGGACATTGCGTAATTGTCAACGTTACTAAAGAGTTATAGCAATGCTATTTGAGGGATAGTTAAATATTTATAATGTTCTGTTATAATTTGAAAGAGACGATTTGAGCCACACACAAGGAACAATACTTGAGATCATGGTGTCGGCTGTCATAAATAACAGATCTTGTTAGCCTTTGGTGTTTGCAGAGGAAACTTTAGACAGTATCAGGTATATGCAGTCAGTCAGTTAAATGCCATACGTGATACACGCTTTGGCGATCATGTCTCGCAAGAGACATGACTGACTGGGCAGAACATTATACCACAGTAGGTTGTCATTCCTTTGCGCGATAGACTACTTGCTAGCCAAGGCTATAGAACCCAATCTGTCATGTAATTTAGCCCATAACTGGAGGGAAGAGACAGAATAATACCTTTCCCAAGGGTATTTGCGCGTAAGTGAATGCAATGAATTCAACTGGTATTCGAACTCAGCTACCCGATTTCTCGTTCCGAGCCGATATCCACTGCCTCACAACGCACATCCCTCTGGAGAATAAGTGCACCAATAGATATGCGTCAATATTCAAAGGGATAAAAATGCAATCAAGGAACAGGGAGTTGTAGACTTGCATCAAAATGCTGTTTTTTTTTTAATAAAGTGGTGTAGAAAAATAGGTTAGTAATATGTGTGAAATAAATTATTTACACTATATACATTCAGAATATTGGTCTCATCTTTGTTGTTATATCATAATGTTTCAGACAGTGTACTTTCTAGCCTTCATCAGGTGTATATTAATTTGAGAAACCTACAGGACATTCTGAATTGAAATCTTTATTTAATCTATGGGGGTAGACTGTTTTTGTTCAACTGCCCATGTCTCATCTAGTTTTTATTTTTTAAACTGCTCAATCATTTCCCATGCTGTTTCGACTGAGTCCAAGTACACACTGTCAGGCTCAGAGATTGAACTCACAATTACTATATCACTAAATTCAGGAACCAATGATATCAGATAGGAAACAGATTGAGCAATAACTGAGCAATACTATAAATGAAAACTAAATGATATATCCCTAGATACAGGCAATGGAACAAGAACAGTCTATCTCCATAAATTAAATAAAGGGTTCAGTTCAGAATTCTATACAGGTTATCTGGATTGATATACACCTAATGAAGGCTGGAAGGCACAAAAGACAGGTTACTTATAATCTTATTGTATATTGCTACATTTATTGCACCTGGACCAAAGATCATGTGTATTTAACTGTGGAAAAATTACACTATATTGCCTGCTCATCAGAGTCATATTTAGTGCTCCTTTAGACGGATGATTGCGTTCATGTGTAGAAATGACCAAAGGATCTATGGATGCAGCCTGTCAACAGATGATTGGTTTTATAAGGGTGTGGGGTTATTAGGTGCATTCCAAATGATTTGAGATTTTTTTAGGAGAGACATTTACAATTGTCCTAGATTATTGTAATTTTAGTATATCATTACCTTATAACTAATAGTTTGAGAAATTCTGTTATTGTATATTAAAGGAGACATTTGTAACCACTCTTTGAAAACACCCTACTACACACTGCTTGTTATCACTGATTAGTTTGCAGAATGCAGTCGGAGTGTGAAGATGTAAAGATAAGAAATTAAGAATCAAAATCAATCTTCTTCACTTTTACAAAAATTCACAATGACGTGTGAAATCCTTGTTTTTCCCAAATAGAAAAAGGATTGACCATGTGTTTAAAGAAGAAGTCAAAACTGGATTTTGCAAGTAGATGTTAGATTGATATTCTGATCAATGGAAGCAAATTGCAAGACCAAAAAGACATTCGCAATCCAGTGCAAAAAGTCTAGATTACAATAAAAGGACTTCAATCAGTGTCAGTCAGTCGCTCAGATGGGAGCAGCAAGAGACACAGCTAAAATGTAACAAGAGAAGATTCAAGTCAACTCAGACATCTGTCCTCTTTCTCTTTCCTTCTTGCATGCTGATTCCTTTTACTTCTTCTTCTCCATCCAAACACATTCCTACTCAACAAACGTACGTACACATATACACTTTCAACAAATTTTTACTATGGACATTTGTACAAACTCTTGATACCTTAACTTTCTCATAGAACATACTGCTACCTATTATTGTTATCTTTTTCATTAATAAATTTCTATTTTAACATACAAAATGTATATTTTTATTCTTACACTATTCCACACAATTCCATACATTCAAACCTGCCAACAACCAACCTTCTGATGATAATTCTGCATAAATCTCAGAAGCTATAGGGAGTTTGGTTAAGTATGACACAAGGCCGAATCAAAGAAACATTAACCATCTACTGATAGCTACAAAGACAATTTGAAAGCTTACTATACTGTGAAGTTTTGTGGTGACAAAGATGGGCATCAAAACCGTCCCTCACTCACCCTATTGTTAAGATTTTGCTCACTGTGACTTTTGGTCATTCCTCAAGCTGAAGGAGAAACTAAAGAGCAGTTGGTTTGAAGAAAGTGAGAAGATCAAGAAGGCTGTGACAAGGGGCCTGTGCACCTTCAATTTGAATGACTTCTACTTGGCCTACAGGGACACTATAAGAAGTGGATTGTAGTTAAAGAATCTTAATTTGAAGGAGATTAGAGTTTTGTATTACTTTGGAATGAATAAATGTCTTTCCTGAAAAATCCTCAAAATTTCTGAATTTACCACCTCCCTGCTATAGGGGGGATGCCCAAGGTAGATGTGACATAAGGACAATTAAAGTGAGGTTTCTGAGCCTGTAAGCTCAGCCAAAAATATCCCACAGAACCTGCTCAAGGCCAGATCAGTCTCTTGTTTATTTACCCCAGATGAGATTTGACCCTCTGGAGAAGCCTTGTCTGCACTCTCCTTTGCCCAAAAGCAGAGAGCCTGACAAAGTAATGAATCAATAAAGATCTGTTAAAAATCCTTGAAACTTCTGGAATACACCATCTTTTCCTGGAGTTTATAAAGACAACCAGAGAAACTGGAAATAACAGATTTTGGAGCAGACTATTTGAATCCTTTCATGCCTGTCATGTTTTCCATTTGCACATTGTACATGTGTTTAATGAAATGAGTCCCAGGAACACTTAACTGACTTATAATTTCTTAACTAGCTCTCGATTGAAACACCACTGAGCATGCATGGAAGGTAATGCAGATTTTTATTAAATTCCCAGCAGTGAAATCCTCCAAACATAATCTTGGTATGGCCAAATCTGAAATGTGCCTGGATAGTCATGTCATTTGAATGCTAAATTGCATGGCTGACATTATTCTGGCAGGTTATGAAGTACATCTTAAGACTAGCATGAATCGCAATTTACAAGTCGACCACAAGATTTTTAGCAAGAAATTCTAAGTTAAGTCTATACTTATTGCATAAGTTGACCTCCAAATATACAGTGACTCAAATCTGTTACCCCAAAAGACAATTAGGCTTGAAAACTCAACCCAACAAAAATATTTTGGCTTGAAAACTAGACTTGCATTCTGCAAGTTATGCTTATAAAAACACTTACGATCAATATATGATTTTTAATTTATTTTTCTAAATAACCTGTACAAATTCAAGGTAAATTTCATTAGGCATATTTCATTATAATCTAACATAGTTGATTAATATTTTTAACAAAGTTTAGGGTAAATTTGAAAACTTTTTCCTTTCTTGGGGAATGTGGATACACCATAAACATTTGTGTACTCGTGTGTATACATCTGAAAATTTGCAGTGAAAATTTAAACTGACTATTTAGCAAAAATAAAGTTTCAAGCCAAAATTTTATTAACATACACACAAACATTTTATTTTTCAATTATGATTTTCTGAATTCAAAGAAAACTTTGAAATTCATCTGCTGTAATTTCAGTTGCTGATATAATTAATTCAAATAGTGTAATTTAAAATCATCGTGAATTACTCTGCAATTTCTTCACAGTTAATGTGTTCATGCAACCAGTATATAACTTTAAAATTCAATTATTCTGCTCATACTTGCTTTATGACAACTTGCTTCAAATGCAAATATCAAGTATCAAGCATGATTTACAACTTTAATATTTGAAATAATCATTTTTTATTTAAATAATGTAACATATGACTGTTATTCTTGCCAATAACTTCAAAAATTATGTCTGGCATATTCCGTGGTTTGAATATGGAAATGCTCACAACCAGGTTAATCCCTTTTATTAAGTTACTAACATGAATTTTACTCAGCCATATCTTATTCTAGTGGTACCCAAATATTTTTCTTTGGGCTGAATTTTTGGAATGAAAATTTGCTCATGTCTCAATAAATTTTATGTGATAAAAATGTACATTCAAAAATAAAAAAAAACAGAGAGAGTTTTAAAGGAAGATAACTGCAGATTCAAAGGTAACATTATTCTTGATAACTCTCTTCATCAATTTGTGGACTCTAGTTAATATATTCTTAATATTTGATATAATGCAAAAACATCACAATGATAAAATCAGGCAATAATTATTTATAACTATCTGTATACTGAGACTCATGCATGCAATTACAAGTAATCCATAAAAAAATTAATTTTTGAAATCATATTTATTTTTGGCATATGAATTTTTTAAAACTGTTTCTAAATCTTTGATTGACTTTCCGTCATTCTGCTTCACCTGTGATCCTTTTACTGACTTACTTCAATGTGCCATATTGTTAATAAAAAATATTATGGTTGGCTACATGCTTCTGAGTTCAACATTTTTTTTTCATAATCATTTCACCCCAAGCAAAACAGAACCACCACTGGTGCACAGGTGTTTACAGTGAGAGAAAATAACAAGGTACAGAAGATTTTGGAGAAAGGATAAGAGAAGGATGAGAATCAAGGAGATAAAAGACAATAACTGACATTGCATTTACTTTTTGGAAGTTGTAGCTATCAGGAAAGCAAGCAAATTGAACGAAATTCAACAAGTGGGAAGTAAAAGAAAAGAAACTGTTAGCATCAAAGAAATGGTTGGTTGGTTGGTTGTTTTGTTTTTATGGCAAATCAACCTCGGTGGGTCATTTATTGCCAACTAAATTTTTATTTATTTATTGCTGGTAATACCTTTTTCTTTCGACAATTTATTGTTCTTTATATAAGTTTTGTGTCTAGTAATACATTTTTCTTTTTGTGTATCAAGATTCATTTGGATTTATTTTTTAAGGGCAGGGTCCCTAAGTTCTACCCTTGTTATTTAACCCATAACAGGAGGGAAGGGATGGATTTATACCTTTCCCAAGGGTACCAGTGCTTAAGTGAATGCAGGGTATTCAAATTCGAACTCGGCTCATCGATTTCTCTTTCCGAGTTATTATTCACTGCACTACAATGCACGTCCGTTACTATATGCTTACAGCACCTGGTATTCCCAAGCGGTCACCCATCTAAGTACTGACCAGGCTCAACATTGCTTAACTTCCAAAGAAATGGTTTTCAGTAACTATTTCAACAGTAAAAGGGTGGGAACTTGAAGACAATCTAGTTGCATGCATAAATTTATGTGGTTTGAACACAAGGGAAAGAAGCTTGTCAAAGCATTTGCCATGAAAATACTTGTAGAAAAAACAGAGGACTGCCAATGCAGATAGCTAATCTCTGTTGTCGATGCTTACTTTTTTTTTTATAATCGTGTTGCCCCAAGCAAGGCATTTTACTGACACTGTTGGAAAATGTTGAGGAGTTAGAGGTTGCAGGGGGTGTCAGGAAGAGAGTAGGAGAAGGAAGAGAATACTGATGAGAGTGGGGTGGACGAAGAAAAAAGCATGATAGAGAATATGTAAGTTAGTGAGACAAGAGATGACTATTGACTTTACATTTAAATTCTTGGAGATTGTAGCTGTCAGGAAAGCAAGAATGCGGAAGAGAATCTCACAGGCGGGAAGTGCGAGAAAAGAAGCTGCTGGAGTAGAATTTGCATTTGTAATTTATTGGTTTCACAGTAAAAGGGTGGGACCTAGTTGCTCATCTTGTGGCTCAAGGAAATTCGTATATAGTGGGTACCAGTGAGCTAAGTTCATTGGAGCAGAAGCCATGAAAGTATTTGTAGAAGAGACACAGGGAAGCCACACAGCATCGGTGTTCACACATTTGTATTTGTTCAATGGCTACAGAGCCAACTCATGGTTTATATTGTAACTATGATGAGTGAACAATTACAGATTGGGTCTTAGTGTTACAAGAAGGGTGGTTGGTGTCTTTGAACAGGGTCTCAGGCACAATTCTGACGGATATAGTGAGTTGCTGAACACTATAGACCATCCTTGGTTGAAGAGAGTGGCTGCTGGAAGACCATATCTGTAGCAGCAAGATTCTTCACCCTGCCACACCTCCAGAAAGAGTCAGAAGTAGTTGTCAAATACTTTTCACAACAACTGACTCCCTAACTCCTCTGATTCTAATCCCATGGATTATTAGGTGTGGGGTGTGTTTGAGAAAGATACCAACCTTCTAACACCAAGACCCAGCTGATATTTGCTCTAAACACCCCTTCCAAACACTGCTCAGCCATCTATTTGCTCAAGACAATCAAGTATGTCATACATTTCTTTCTCTCTATCTGTACTGTATCTGATTCTCTAAGTTCTCTTTCCTCATTACATGTCTCAGAAACTCTTGATATTTAGCATAAGTTTTCTTTTCATTTTCATCTTCTCCAAAACCTCATCATTGCTCACATGTTACGTCCATAATATGCTCAGCATCATTCTGTAGAACCACATTTATTTGCTTCAAATCTTTCCTTCATCTCTGATGATATTGTCCAGTATTCAATACCATATTGAAGAACAGACATCACATAATAATCCAGCACTCTTATCTTTGTTTCCAACAAAATTTTCCTGTCTCTCATTTCTCTGTGTGGCTTTTGTTGATAAATACACTACCGGCCATAATTAATAGGCCACCCCAGTTTTTTAAAAATATATGGAAACCCTTTTAAAATATGTACACTACCGGCCATTATTATTAGGCCACTCTAGTTAAAAAAAAAAAAATTATGCATTTCATACTATTTTAAATATTTATTACTAAGTGGATAATTCTAAATGAAAATATAATGGTTCTTTTGTTATTATTACTTTGCAAAATTTTACAAGGAAGCCTTTGCTTTGGCCAGCCAATAAGAAGAAGAGACTAGCATGGGGAAGAGAGCACAAAAACTGGACACCAGAACAGTTCATTTGATGCACATGTCATTGTGCAGTATTAACAAAAGAACCATTCTATTTTCATTTAGAATTATCCACTTGGCAATAAATACTAAAAATAGTATGAATTACATCATTTTATTTTAAACTATGGTAGCCTAATAGTTATGGTTGGTAATGTACATATTTTAAAAGGTTTTACATATTTGTGAGTGTTTTTTTTTCATTTTTGAAACTAAAACCAATTATAGCAATTTGGTTTCATTAAACAACTAACCTAATTACTAAAAGACCTTTCGACCATCATTCTTCAACCCCCATTTGTCCTCAGAGAGATTTTGTCAGTTGAGCTTTTATTTACAGAAATAAGATTAAATGTCTAGACAATAAATAGAATAATGATGATAATGGCTTGATGAAAATGAGCAACAAAACAATAAAAACAAAAATTAAGAATTTTGATCAATAAGAATTCAAAAAGATGTACCATCAGCAAAAAATATATATTGTTTGAGAATACTTTGTGTTTTCGAACAAGAAACTCCTAATCAATAAATTTATATTCTTTCCAAAGTGTTCTTTATCTTCTTTTTCTTTTCACTACTGATTACATCAATCTTTTCAAGATACCTTTCAAAGATTCTTGCTACCTTAAAGTTTCCACTGCTAATTGCTGACTTACATTTGTAATCATTGTCAATCACAGTTTGCATGTGTAATTAGCAGCAAAATTTTCATGGCAGGTGTAGATAATAATGCAATGTTTGTAAATAGTATTTTCAGAAGTTTGATTGAGATCAGATAAAGACTAATGTGTTTTGGTATCTCTGTGTTGTTCTTTGCAACAGAATAAAAGAGATACGATTGGAGGGAAGACAGATTCTTTCTTCTGGAAGATACTTTGATATATATTTTTTTTAAGATTTTGACCAAGTTGCACATCTTGTCTTTAGTTCTATATTTTTTCTTTACCTTTTTAGTTGATAGATTTTATTCCTTAATCAAGTTCTGATGAGTGACAATCAGTAGACTCAGAATTTATTTTTCTTTCATATCAAAAATCAGTCTTATTTTTCTTGCTTTAACTACTTCTATGTGCTATATCCTTTCAGAATATACGTGATCATAGTTCTCCACAATTTCTTTTCTTTTGTAGGTCATAATAAATTTTGTCTTTCTGTTATTTCTCCTAAGGCGTGTGGAGACGATGGAATCCCGGTGATAGTCCTTAAGAGGTGTGCCCCTGAACTTTCCCCTGTCCTCTCTAAACTGTTTAACTACTGCCTTTCTGCTTCCTGCTTTCCTGCATGCTGGAAATTCTCCTCAGTCGTTCCTGTCTTTAAGAATTGTGGTGAACCCTCGGACCCATCCAACTATCGCCCTATCAGTCTCCTACCAATATTCGGGAAAGTGTTCGAGGCTATAATAAATGCTGAAATAGTTCATCATCTCACCGCCCACAAGCTGTTCTCCGACAGGCAATATGGATTCCGATTTGACAGGTCCACAGCCGACCTGCTAACTACTGTAACGGAGTACATGCTACAGGCCCTTGATGAGTCTGACGAGGCTCGCGCGGTTGCTCTGGATATCTCCAAGGCTTTCGACAGGGTTTGGCACCCTGGCCTCCTATGCAAACTACGCGGTTATGGTATTACCGGTCGCCTGCTTGACCTAATCCAATCTTTCTTAAATAACCGCAAAATGAAGGTCGTTCTGAATGGGCGTGCCTCTTCGTCCTACAGCACGAATGCTGGTGTCCCACAAGGCTCTATCCTGGGCCCAACGCTCTTCCTTATTTTCATCAACGACCTCCCAGATGAGATCAGGTCCCAAGTAGGCATCTACGCAGATGACACTACAATATACTCCCGCTCCAGTAAGAAACCTGTCGTGGCGGACAGACATAATCTCGCTGCTGACCTTGAGCGGGATCTACACTCTGTGGTGAACTGGGGCAAGAAGTGGCTTGTCAACTTTAATTCCTCTAAGACCAAGCTGTTGTCTGTCAACCATTACAGGCAACCTCTTCTGCCTCCCATAAGCATGGACCAGATGATTCTCCCGGAGAGTAATACACTACGCCTCCTCGGACTTACCCTGTCCTCAGACCTCAAATGGAAGCACTATATTGAATCCATAGCAAAATCTACTGCTAAGAAGATTGGGTCACTATGTCGATCCAGGATGTTTTTTCCACCTGAATCCATCCTGCATATATACAAGTCAACCATCCGTCCGTGCATGGAGTACTGCTGCCATTTATGGTCAGGTGCCCCTGCCGTTCTCCTCAGTGTTCTTGACAAGCTCCAAAGGAGAGTCTGTAATGTGATAGGTACTGATCTGGCGACTCGTCTGCAGCCACTTTCCCATCGTCGAAATGTGGCCTCCCTCTGTCTCTTCTATAAATACTTTCATGGCTTCTGCTCGGATGAGCTTAAGTCACTGATGCCTCCTCAACAGGTGTTTACCCGTTCAACCAGACTGGCAACTGGGTCCCACCCATTCACAGTCAGGTTAGCCAAACGCAGACGACAATTCTACTCCTGCAGCTTCCTCTCTCGCACTTCCCGCCTGTGGAACTCACTCCCGTATTCTTGCTTTCCTGACGGCTACGACCTCCAGAAATTTAAAAGCAAAGTTAATACTCACCTACTAACCACTGGCCTCTAGCTCTCTCTCCCCTCCCCTGTATAAGCTTCCCTTTCTCTCCGCCCATGTACCTGTCATTGCACCTGCTTTCTCAGTTTTCTATTGTTCCTTTCTAACTAGCTTGTACTCCTCACTCTTTTCTAATTAATCTTTCTACACTTATGTAACCCCCTGCACATCAGTGGCGTTTCTGCCTTGCTCGGGGTGAAATGATTAAAAAAAAAAAAAAAAAAAAAAAACTCTTTTGCCCTCCATTTACTAAAGCTTGCTAAGTAGGTTATGCATTGTTTTGTCTGTCCCACTTAACTTTAATTTTTCTTGTAAGTATAAAAGTTTCCAAGACATCTTTTCTCATTATTTGACTTTTGTTTTATATGCCATTATTTATTTTTGTATTGCAAACAAAATTTTCAAATTCTATTTCTGGGAAAAGAGATTTTAGAAGAATAAATTTGAGAGCAGTAATTTTGGTCCCTAGATTATACTCCTTAATGTTCGGTTCACACTCCACCCACATCTATTGAATAGGTGAAGAGGCTCATGCCTTGTTTCCTGTTTAGGATGTGGTTTCCAGTTTTTCTCTTTTCCAATCTTTTCACTCTTTTATTTTATTTTATTTTTTTCCATTTGGAGTAGATAGACTAAACTATCGCCCAGTTCTCATTCCACCCACGTCTATTAAACAGGTGAAGAGGCTCATCACTTGTTTCCTGTTTAGGATGTGGTTTCCGGTTTTTCTCTTTTCCAATCTTTTCACTCTTTTATTTTATTTTATTTTTTTCCATTTGGAGTAGATAGACTAAACTATCGCCCAGTTCTCACTCCACCCACGTCTATTGAACAGGTGAAGAGGCTCATCACTTGTTTCCTGTTTAGGATGTGGTTTCCAGTTTTCTCTTTTCCAATCTTTTCACTCTTTTATTTTATTTTATTTTTTTCCATTTGGAGTAGATAGACTAAACTATCGCCCAGTTCTCACTCCACCCACGTCTATTGAACAGGTGAAGAGGCTCATCACTTGTTTCCTGTTTAGGATGTGGTTTCCGGTTTTTCTCTTTTCCAATCTTTTCACTCTTACGTAGCCCCCTGCGCATCAGTGGTGTTTTCATCTTGCTTGGGGTGATATGATTAAAAAAATAAATAACTGTACAATTCTATCAGTGCAAAATCTGAGAAAAGATGAACTTGAATAGATTTAAGTTTTAAAATTTCAAAAACTAACATCAATAAAATTTTGTTATAATTTGAATTTTGAAAGTAAAATACAGATTAAAAAGAAGCGTAGCTTTTATTTTAAAAAATAAAACAAACTTTTATTAAAATATTATCACGATTACTATTGAGAGTATAGAACTTGAGTCATCAAAATTTTCACATTTAGATCATGCCATAGAGTTATTCCAATGATTATCTCATTTAAGTTGCATTAAAGAGAGCTTAAAGAGTTTCATTTAGTTGACCTTATGAATAATTTAACCTCACTGATGAGGAGAGTACACATTGTAAAATTTAATATTTGGGTACATGTTGTCATGTGCATTGTAATGCAGTAGATATCGGCTCAGAATAAGAAATTGGTGAGCCACATACCCTTGGCAAAGGTATGAATCTGCTATTTCTCCCTCCAGATATGGGTTAAATAGCAAGACAGATTAGGTTTTATAGGCTCTGTTGGCAACCAGTCTACCACAGAAACTAGTGACAACCTACTGTGAGAAAATCTTCTGCCTAGTCAGTCATGTCTCTTTCAAGACATGATCATGCAAGCATGTATCACATATGGCATTTAACTGACTGACATGTTATCAGGAAAATAAATTACAATAAATGAAAATATCTTTTACTAGGGAATTTATATGAAAACAATGCCCCCAAATGATGAATATACCCAAGATATTTATGTTAGATATCTCCTATATCATCTAGGAATTGTTCAGATGAGCTTTCCTCTCAGTTTCATGAATTTAAGCATAGTACTAGATTGGCAGCTAGGTCCCATCACTTTACTTTTGAAATTAGTAAATATAACTCTAAGTTCTATTATTATATTTTTTTCTTTTGCACTTCTTGCCTGTTGAAATATCTTCCAATTTCTTGCTTTCCTGTCAAAAATTTAAATGCAACGTATTAGGTTATTAAGATGGTAACACAATAACATCCACCATCAGCAACGATTTTATCTTGTGTTGACATAAAACTCCGCCAGGCAATGGCAATAATGACCTCTTTGAAGATGGCTTATGTGAGCCGAAAGCTTAGAACCAACTTAATAAAATATTATCCAAATGTTGGAGAATTTTTGTCTTTATTTTCAGCTGAAATTAAAGCCAAAATACAACATTTAGAATGGCTCATGATTAAACATAATAGACATTCATTGTCTCTTATATTTAACAGTATATGTTTAGAAAATTATTTGCTGCCTTGATACACTAAATTTATATATATGTATGTGTATATATATATATATATATATATAGTCAGTTAAGTGGCATACGTTTGAACCATTATGTCTCTTTTGATACATGACTGTCTAGATTGAAGAATTTCCCACAATAGGTTGCTATTTTTTTTGCAGTTGACTGGTTGCCAACCAAGGCTATAGAATCCCATCTGTCCTGATATTCAACCCATAGCTGAAGGGAGAAGAGATAGAATAATACTTTTCCCAAGGGTATTTGCCTATAAGTGAATGCACAGGATTCAACTTGAATTCAGCTCTCCTGTTTGTCATTCTGATATATATATATATATATATATATATATATATATATATGCCATTGAAAAGATATTATCTTTTAACAATACATGGTCAAACCATTTTGTGTACAGCCCTGATATTTGTTATGCTTTTAGATAGGACCTGGGTGAGGGGAGTTTTAAAATGTTGTTCTTTACTCAAAAGAGAGGGATTAATTACTTTTCTCTTATGCAGAACTAAATTACCACGTAAATTAGCCTTGAATTCTCTGTAAGTGGAGAGGACTAAGCCTGATCGGGGACCCTGGGTAGTAATTGAGGACCTTTGCTATTTTATCATCTGCTTTCTAGTATAATTGTATCATAGATATAGTAATGCTTATATTAAGGGAAATGGAAATGGAAGAATATTCATTGTCACTAAAAATTGTATTTATCATAATAAGAAATAATGTTGGATTAAAAAATCTGCAAAAAATACATGTTCAGTAGTTTTGAATAAATTGAATGATAGAATCTAACCATCTTCTATAAATACTTTCATGGCTTCTGCTCAGACGAACTTAAGTCACTGATGCCTCCTCAACAGGTGTTTACTTGTGCAACCAGACTGGCAACTGGGTCCCACCCATTCACAGTCAGGTTAGCCAAATGCAGACGACAATTCTACTCCTGCAGCTTCCTCTCTCGCACTTCCCGCCTGTGGAACTCACTCCCGTATTCTTGCTTTCCTGACGGCTACAACCTCCAGAAATTTAAATGCAAAGTCAATACTCATCTACTAACAACTGGCCTCTAGCTCTCTCCCCTCCCCTGTATAACCTTCCCTTTCTCTCCACCTATGTATCTGTCATCGCACCTGCTTTCTCAGCTTTCTATTGTTCCTTTCTAACTAGTTTGTACTCCTCACTCTTTTCTAATTAATCTTCTTACATTTATGTAACCCCCTGCACATCAGTGGTGTTTCCGCCTTGCTCGGGGTAAAAGGATTTAAAAAAAATAAAAACTCATTATAACATCATCATCATTTATCCATAACACCCAATGGTGCATAGGGCAGCAACTTTTTGTTGCTGTTTCTGTAACAACCTCCAAACCTTATGTTTACAGCACCTGGTATTCCCAAATGGTCACCCATTTAAATACTGACCAGGCTTGATGTTCCTTAACTTCAGTGATCGGACGGGAACCGGTGCATTCAACATGATATAGCCATAGACAACTCATTATAACAGCAGTAAAGAATCATTCTATGATCATTATAAACCAGTTTCTATTCAATTCTTGACCTGTTGCCCAGTGTAGACAGGTACTTCAGCTAGTTTAGTTTTAAATAGCTTCATTCAAAAAGTTTGTTTCTGATTGTATTTTGACAGCTGTCATAGCAGGCAGTTTTAAAAAATAATTTGAATAAAATTAATGTATTTTTGTTTATTGATTTTGATATTGAAAATAGAAGACAATAAACAACATTTTTAGAATATTAATTTTTTTTTATTTTAAGAGAAGTAAAATAAATAAAAACTGAAATGAAATAAAACGTGTACTTTAAAGATTAAAAAGATTATCTTAGAAACATTTTTTACCCAGAATGTTTATCCACAAAAGAACATTCAAAATAAAATCTAATTTATATGTATGCACAAAATTAAAGTAAAATATTAAAATATAACATGTAAAAAGGGTAATGTTTCGGGACTTGTTTTCTCTTCATCAGTCAAAAATTTACATTCATTTATTTTTTCATTTCAAATGCCACAGAACAAAACAGACTTACAATGGACAAGAATACTAAATTCAGTCATTCAAAATCCTTAGAAATGGAAAAAAATGTGGTTAGCATAACATAGAGTTGTTGTAATTCTACAAAAATATTCTTATTTCCAAAAGATTTCAATATAGAATTTATCTTGTTTCTTTAAATAAGATTCCCTTTCAACAATCCAGAATCCTTCTTTAATAGACAATTTATGATATACTCTACATCCACTATATAAAGACAATTAAAATTACATTTTTATTAAAACTGATTATTATTTAATATATTTTGAAGAAAACGAAAACAAAAAGAGAACTTATACTTAACATAAGAAAGAGACAGTTAAAGTGTCTGGGCATGTAATGAGGAAGGAGGGCTTGGAAAACCTGATACTTACAGAACAGATTGAGAGAAAATGGGACAAAGTAAAGCAGTGCATAAAATACTTGCTGAGCATGGGCAAACAGATGTTAGAAAAGGGCTTGGGAGAACTACCAAAAATACAAAACTTATTAAGAGCTACAAAGGACAGAAAGATGTGAAGGACTGTGATCACCTACACTCTGAACAGACATGGCACATAAAAGAAGAATCCATTAAAACACCCATACATCCAACCTTGCAGCATCTGCTATTCCTAAGTGTCACTGCTTTGCTCATGAAATATATATATATATATATATATACGCGCATGACCATATAAAAAATATTCCATTTTGGATAATTTTCATGTTGTAATGAACACTAGCAATTTGTCAACCGTTATATTTAAAGCAGAAAAAATGTACAGTAATTTTTAGCAACACAGTTTTTTTGGTTACATTTGTTATCATAACTCACACGCCTGAAGATGATCTCGGAAAAAGGTTAAAAGTACTTGGGTACCTTAAAAATGAATGAAAATAACATCTGTCAATGTTACAGCTCATTTCTGACATCTTTTGATTGTAATACACAAAAGATTATCTGTGAGTATGAACGGATTTTATTAAAAATAGGCAAACATAGTGTTTGCAATTTATTTAATCTGATATATATATATGTAGCTAGAAAGTATACCAAGAGAGTAGAAGAACATTCTCTGTGGGCAGATGTGGTCAGACAAAATGAAATAATGAGGTTTTGATCTTTGAGTGATTCACATGATTACAGATAAAATTTTATCCTTTGACCTTGTTTGCTTCTCATTCTAGAGGTTTCAATAACATGATATATCTGAACCATAACCAAAAGGAATTGAATTTTCTATATCTCCTACCAATAGACTAGAAAATCACTGACCAAAGAATGATCACACACTCTGATTAAACATTATATGACATTTGGCTCTGGAATACATTTTCTGACCTATAAAATATTTCATTATTCAAAGACACATAACAAAATTTCCATGCAGTGCTCTAGTAAAAAATAAAATGAATTTGAAACAAGCACTAATAAAAAAAAAATGGATTTGGAAACAAGAAGTTGGGTTAAATGTTTGTTGTGGTGCATTGGATATCGGCTCAGAACGAGAAATCGGGGAGCCGAGTTCGAATTTCAGCTGAATTCATTGCATTCACTTACGCGCAAATACCCTTGGGAAAGGTATTAATCCATCTATTTCTTCCAGTCATGGGTTAAATAACAGAACAGATTGGGTTCTATAGCCTTGGTCGGCAACCAGTCTACCGCAGAAAGCAATGGCAACCTACTGCGGGATAATCTTCTGCTCAGTCAGTCATGTCTCTTTTGAGACATGATCGCCCAAGTGTGTATCACGTATGGCACCTAACTGACTGACCATATTTCTTCCAGAAGACTCATTTAGAAATCTAAGTTAGTTTGATTTATTTTTTCAACACTAGCCTTAACAGGAATATTTAGTAACAAGCCTTGTTAATATGGCAACTTTTATTTACTCAATCCAGATATATCCTTTAAATCCGACAGTCTGATGGATCAGCATATCAAATAAATATAGGCATGTACCAGAGTCAACACAAAAAATTTAGGCAATGGTTGACTATATAGTAAATATGAAACATTCGATTTTGACGTCTTTGACCAAATTTCTGTAACTGCAGTCTGAATCTTTTGTTGAAACAACTTTCAGTTTTAACAGAAGTAAAAAGCATTTATGCAAACTTTTGTGGGGGATTAATTATTTCCACATTACAAGCTCCTTTTCCACAGACAAAATGTTGCAGGCCATTTGCTACTCTATCATTATATTCATGGCTGATGTTCAGTTATGCTACATTCCTTAGTTTTACTATTTCATATATCCCAAGCTAAAATGTGCCATACTACATATGGAGTTGATACATCCTCATTTTCTTCATATTACATTAGTAAGGAGGAAGATCTGCTGAAACAGCTTCTTGCCCAGAATTCTTAACCTGTGGAAAAAAACTCCCAAATCACAGTAATCTTCAAGTCAATGAACAACTGCTATCTATCCTACATATCCTCATATTATGCACTTCTTATATTTTTCCTTTACACCCTTTAGACAGCTCATTTAGTAATTCTCAAGGTTGAATAGCTTTGTGAAACAGATTCCCAAGATACTGTTTTCCCAATCACTAATTTCTTAACCTCTTCAAGTCTAGGGTCAATTGTTATCTATCCTAGAAAAAGTTTCAATATTACCATTTTGTTATATTCTGTATGATCCAATCCATCAACTGGTAATCAAAAGTTTTTATTTACGAATAGTTATGAAAGTGGGTATGACAAGTCAAATATACAGAAAAGTTGTTTATGAAAATCAGGTCTTGGGAAAAATGATACAGTGAACTTTTGAGAAAAGTGAATTTTATTTTAATGATGGGAAAAAATGGAATAAAATTGTATGCCAATGCAATTTAGTCATAAAATTATTTTTTTTTTACTTTTTGCACAAATTCTGACAAAATTTTACTTGAATAAAGTCATTAATCATTTTTCTGCATCATTAGCAGTGTTTGCTTTGATAATAATCAACCATATTGGACATGCAAAACTGCAATCAAGGCATTTGATTGAATTCTAGGATGACTGCCTACTGGACAACATCAGTCTGCCAATCATTAACACTTTGCCAAAAAGTTATTCCAAAGGGATACTCGCGATTTTTTTCTTTTTCACAATGAATATTTCGGCTTTTCAAGAATTCTTTTTGTTTCTTTCCTAAGAATGTATTCTTTAGCTAAGAGGAAAAGTGGCAAATCGTGAGTATTTTCTGCTGGGAAATAATCACTTGAAACCAACAAATGATTTGTCAGTTTACAGTTACTTTTCAAATTTCTTCTGTAATAAACATTAGAAATTTTTTTTCCATTAAGAAGTCAAAGTAAAATACCTTATTTAAAAAACTAAACTTAAAACTGTAGTATTGTATGTAAATTAGGAGACAAGTATAAATAGAGAATAACCGGAAAAGTGAAGGGAGGGGAAAAAATCCCTGTTGTCACAAAAATCACGAAGAGTTGTTCTATGACTACTATTATTCACAAAGAAATGCAGGACATAAATCTTATTTTGCATAGCCAATACTGATGACTAAATCAAAATCTGTTGGAGTTTCTGTGGCCATGAACAGGAGGCATTAATTTTGCAATGTCCTTGATATTTATTTTCAATGGTTTACTAATATCAAATGAAACCAGTTTCTTATAATCAGCATTAAATATTCTCATTTGATAAGGAACTATTATTTTTATTACATTTATTGTTTATTTAAAGAAAAATAGAACTATCCAATAAAATTAAAGAAAATACAATAAAATAAAATTAAATAAAATAGGACTATACAATAGAATTTAATTCAGATAAAAATGTATACAATCTAATGTGTACAACCATTCTAATGTGTGAAACAACTTCAAAACAAATGTGATCCCAAAATACAAAAGCTGACCCTTAAATGACCATAATGGTTGATGAGTCAATAAAAGAACTATTTGAACACACCAAGATAGACCATTTAATGGCATATAAAGGAAATAGGACTATACAATAAAATTAAATAAAATAGGACTATAAAATAAAATTAAAGAAAATACAATAAAATAAAATTAAATAAAATAGGACGATACAATAAAGTTTAATTCAAATAAAAATGTATACAATCTAATGCATACAACCACTCCAACGCATGCAACAACTTCAAAACAAATGTGATCCCAAAATACAAAAGCTGACCCTTAAATGACCATAATAGTTAATGAGTTGTCAAACTCAAACCGAACATTTATTATTTTATTACTGCTTTTATGCAACATGCCCTGTAAAAAAAGACAGTAGTAAACAGAATGACTTTTGCTCTCCTTCACTTGAAGAAATATTCACCTGGATTCCATATGTCCGATTTAATAGGTAAAGAGGTATTGTAGCTGTAGTACCAATAAAATGTGAATAGGACAGTTTGAATCAAAGGAAAAGAACAGTTTAAACCAAAAAGATCACTCTCATTGAGGAATTGTAGCAATGGTACGCATTCTGGCCAGACATCAGTTGCATGTGAAAACTGTAGATACTTTCAAGTGATACAAGACTAGAACTATCAGTGGTGATGTTTTGCTGCAGCAAGATAACACTCTCTATTGATTATGAATAGCAGAAAACTAGTTCCAGGAAAACTCAGAACTGTTAAGTACTCTATTGAACTTGCAAAGGATATATTGTAGACCTCACTATATTCCTTGCAACCATGCTCAGAAGACAACTCAGATATGAACAGCCCTGAAATGTGCAAAAGTTTCAGTACCTCATTAGTTTTTGTGTGTCATGACCCTTCAACACATTGATAATCATGTCCTAATAACAGTCTATTCTATGTAGATCTTAATGTTTCTCATTTTACTATATCCTGAATTCCCTGTTCTACCACTCATTTAAACAAACTCATTAGGTAGGTAACATGTCTTCCTTTATTCCTCTTGCCAGCAAGTAGGAAAAAAATAAATTTGTGAGTTTATGTAAAACTAGCAGTACAGCCCGGCATTGCTCAGGTATAATGAAAGCTTTAAAACTAATCCATGGTCCTGGAGTTCAGACTCTTTGGACATTGGCACGAAAGACTAAAAAGCAATAGTTGTTTCCAGTTAAAGCAAAACCGTAGACTGAAAGAAAAATGAATGGATATAAGTCAAATTTTGATTTCCTAGTATCGATATCAAATAAGATTTTTTCATCGTAAACTGAATTTGGAAGGTTAAATAAGTCCTCTAAGTAAATGGTATCATGGCTGAGACTAAGAACTGCAATTATACCTACTTAGAGCCAAACCTGAAGCAAAAACTAAAATAAAAGGGCTGAAAAAAATACAGACATACAGGCAGATAAACAGACATGCACACAAACATCTTACCTTTTATATATAGTATATCGAGGCAGCAAGTAATTTTCTAAACATATGCTGTTAAATATAAGAGACAATGAATGTCTATTATGTTTAATCATGAGCCATTCTAAACGTCACATTTTTGCTTTAATTTCAGTTGAAAATAAAGACAAAAATTCTCCAACATTTGGATAATTATTTATTGATTTTCTTCTAAGCTTTTGGCTCACATGAGCCATCTTCAGAGAGGTTGTTTAAACTGAAATATTATAGCATCCACCATCACCGATGATTTTATTTTGTGTTGACATAAAACTCCGCTTGGCAATGGCAATAGTTAACATAAATAATAAACACAGTTCTTAAATTTGCGATGCGGTTTTATGACGTCACACCACATGATAGCACGAAATGACAACAAAACCATGTAGTCAAATGCAATGTAATATGTTATTTCCGGGTTTAAAGTTGATTTTATTGAGTGTTGGTTGTTTAGATTTGATGTACATGGCCTCCAATATCTGCAGGTTCCTCTTACTGTGTGTATGAGTAAGGATCACCGTATTGTTGACCAAAATCTGTCTGATATTACCTACATGTTTATGTTTTTCAGAGAAATGTTGTTTAATAGTACTCTGATCAGAAGGATGACATGTAAGTCTACGGGAGAGCGTGGTTGTGGTAAAACCAATATATGTACTAGGTTTTTTATTCGTATCAGAGATGCAATCTCTGAATGGGCATGTAAATTGGTACACTACATTGGTTTTTTTGTTGAGAATTTAGTTTAATATGATGTTTAGAATGGCTCATGATTAAACATAATAGACATTCATTGTCTCTTATATTTAACAGCATATATTTAGAAAATATATATATATTATTGATTTTCTGCACTATTGTAAGAACTGCAACCTTGAAACTTGTAAATATTGTTTCTTATGTCTTTGTCTATGAGTGTATCAAATTTGATTAAAATCGGACTCCTCCTTCTATAACCTGATTTTTTTGATTATCGATTTTCGATATTTATCGGGGGTACCTCAACACAAAACCTAGCTAAGAACATTCACAGACACTTATAGTACAACTGTGTAAATCTTCAAGAAAAATTGGTTCAGCCATTTCAGAGTCTATAGGTAACACACAGACACATACACAAAGTTCCATACGTAAATAAGTTTAGATTGTTTTGAACCAAGGAAAACCTTATTTTTACAGAAATAATCCACTGAGCTGAAAAGAAAGAAAGTTCTAAGCCTATTTGAAATTCCTTTTTGTTATAAAAATGAGAAGAAAAATTATATTAATCGCAGAAGCATCTGAAATCATGAGAAAGGTTTTGTTTCAGTTCCAAATGACCAGTTGGCAAAGTTTTCACTTGTGTAAAACTAATAACCAATAATCTTTAACCAAGCACATCGTACTTCAAAAACTTTCCTATCAACAATCCAAGAACACTAAGTATTTCAAAATCACTTCATCTATTTTTGAAAGTATGCAACCATATACTCCTTTGGTGATCAACACACTCTCTTATGTTTATCTGAAACATTTTTGAATAATATTTTGTGTCAGATCATTTAATCTGTTGTATAAACATTTTATCTTCATGAAAATATTTTAAAACCATGGTCATTAAAATATGAAATATTTTACTGAAGCAAGCTACTGACACAAATTCAAATGTGTAAGTTCATAAATATGATCCTTATATTGTTTTGTTAAGATTTGTGTTGTGGTGTAGTGGATATCGACTTGGAATGACAAATCAAGGAACTGAGTTTGAATTTGCACATAAATACACTTGGGAAAGGTATTAATCCATCTCTTTCCTCCAGTTATGGGTCACATAATAGAATAGATTAAGTTCTATGCCTTGGTTGGGAACCAGTCTATAACAGAAAGCAATTGCAACCTACTATGGGTTAATCTTCTGCCCAGTCAGTCATGTCTCTTTTGAGACATGATCGCCCAAAGTGTGTATCACATATGGCACTTAACTGACTAACTGATATTGTTTTGTTAAAATGACCCATGTATTTCTTTCTTCTATTAATCTTACTGAAATGAGTAAATCAACTGTTCATTTTAATCCCTAAGCCCCAAAACAAATAAGGTCACACTGAGTACAAAACTATTTTGGTGTCTCTTAGGTTGAACCTGTGATATACTGAGGTTACCATAAATCAGAACTTCTTAGATAAAGGTTCATGATGAATATTAAATTTGTTTGGGAACTCTGGGATTTCCTTGCACTAATCTTAGTGTACATATCATGTAATCAGCATTATTCCAGCTAGACACTGATCACCAATAATTTTTTAGTACTTCAGTGTATAACACACTTAACTTCATTCATGTATTTAATAGTTCAGAATTTTATTTTCATTGATGATTAGTGAGTGGAACTCTCTACATAAAGAGTACTAAAATGAGATGGACGCTCTCACTGGCTTGCAAAATGACTGTTACAAATATTGCAATACAATGAATATTCTCATATCTTCTCTTTATTTCCATTAATGGCATCCTTTTCTATATACTTATTCTCCTAGTTCTGCTATTCAAGCTGAATTCTAGAAACTTTTAGAAAATTATTTTCAGAAAATGCTATAAACCTTTTTGCTTACAATTATCTATGATATACAAAAATTGCTATATTTAGAAGAAATTGCAGAAAATGTTTCAGACTAGAAAAGAATTTATTCCTGAAATCATGTTTTTGATTTTCTATTGGAAAGTAAATTTGAGTCAGGCAGAATTTATAGTTTTGATTTATTACGTCTGATAAGTACATCATTGACTTTTATTCTACCTGTCAGATGCATAGATAAACGATAGATAAAGGTATTTTATACGGCAAGAAAGATAGATGGATAGTTATGAGCAGATTTTATCTCTATAGCATATAAACAAGCACACACAAGTATATTTACATCAGTCTTTATTCTTAAGCATATATAATTATAGATATTCTATCTATAAAACTACTCATGTGTGAAAAATATATTTAAATCAATTCCTAAACTTTGAAGTGTTAATTCAGATTTAAGCCAATATATATCTGCTAAGTTAAGCTATCAAAATAAAGAAGCAAACATTGATAGACTAAACTATCGCCCGGTTCACACTCCACCCACATCTATTGAACAGGTGAAGAGGCTCATCCCTTGTTCTCTGTTTAGGATGTGGTGTCCAGTTTTCTCTTTTCCAAT
Organism: Ascarosepion bandense; assembly: GCA_037127315.1. Classification (NCBI taxonomy): domain Eukaryota; kingdom Metazoa; phylum Mollusca; class Cephalopoda; order Sepiida; family Sepiidae; genus Ascarosepion; species Ascarosepion bandense. Next base: position 3,020,889 of record JBBBDQ010002023.1, on the reverse strand, counting down.
CTTCTCACTCTTATGTGGCCCCCTGCACATCAGTGGCATTACCGCCTTGCTTGGGGTGATATGATTAAAAAAAAAAATCTAATCAGCGTCTATCTGCATGGATAAGATTATATTTCATTACTTAATATACTTAAAATATCGATTTGTAAATATAATTGTGTTTTTAATATTATTTTTTTTTGTTTTCTTATAATTTCTTCTTCTCTGGCCACAAATTATCTAAAGTTATAAGAATGATTTATTTTCCAAACATGGTCAGCACATTGTGGTCATGTTCATAGTTGATGTTATTGAATGTTGGCTTTTTCTTTTTTTTGTTATGATGTTCATAGTTGCTCATTCAAAGTTATTATCACGAGTGACTTCTGTCTCTTTTTGGTTCATGTTTATAATTGAAATACTTGCATTTTGATTCTATTTTCCTTTTAATAGCATAGATGCTATTCCATCATTTCTTCTTGTTGGTTTCTTTGTGTCTTATACTCTTCAATCAACTCACTCTGCTGTATAAATTCAACAGTGGCTTCCAAAGTCATATTTTGTAAATGTAATCTTTCCAAAGTTTTAAGTTGCAGTATTAACTAAACCTTCCACGAGTCGAAGCTGGATTAATTCATCCTCTACTGTCATTTACTTTCATCCCAGTTCATTCAATTCACAATACCTATTAGTATCTCTTAGTCTACCGAGATATTTTCTCATAGGTTCTCCAGACTCTTGTCTTATAACCAGAAACTTGGTCCTTTCGGCAATGACTAATCTTCTTTTTGGTTGGATAGACTTTAAAATTCTGTCCTTAATTTTCTTAAAATCTAGGGTTTCAATTTCTTCAGGGTAAGTTCTTAATAATACTTGTTTAACTCTGCGGTGGCCAAAAATAAATCTGTGATTTGTTTTTGGTTTTGGTTGTCCTTCAATTTTTTTTATCCTGGCCATTGCCTCGAAAACCTTCAGCCAAATTGTAACCTCCTCCAGGTTTTTCATGTATAACATAGATCCTATCGACAACACCATTTTGTTATGATGTTGATAAGTGCTCATTTGAACTTAAGCTCGTGAGATACTAATCTGGCGTTATCTTAGATGCGTCACATATATATCGGGGTACGGCTATGCTAATCATTATAGCTAGTCAATCTCACTACATTCTTTTAATTAATAATGCTTCCATTATTTCTTATCATTTTTTTTTACATGTGGATGAGGTTATTATATTTCTATTAGCAAGAAGTAAGTTGCAGATAGAGTTTGGTACTTCTCTATATGTATTTAAACAAAACCTCACTGGATTACTTCTAGATACATACATAAAATCTATACATTCAGTTACAAGTAAAAATAAAATCATCCTTGATAATATTATCATGTTATTTGTGTGGCAAAGTAGATATTTGTTCGCATGTTTATATTTTCCCAGTATCTTGTTTCTTTTGTTTGATGTTTTACTTTGGTTGTTAAAGCTGATTATTGCTAGATTCTCTTCACTCCAAATCTAATACACATCCCTCAACTTATATTGATAATTCAAATAACATCTTAAAACAACATCCCAACTGGGCACAAATATACACAGATGACCTACCAGACAATACATCAATTTTCAGTGATGAAACTACAGCCATAAACTTAGCTTTAGACCTCATCCTCGAAATTAACCTCAACAAATATATATTTTCGAACACATTGTCAGTGCTAATGGCACTAAAAAACAAAAATCTAAATAACCCTCTAATCATCGATCTCCTACAAAGAATCAACCTCATCACCCAAAACAAAAACATTATTTTATGCTGGATTCCCAGCCACATTAGTCTCAGAGAAAACAAAAAAGTAGACACAGCAGCTAAAAGATCATTAAACATCAACATTAGTGATATAAAAGTACCCCACACAGATTACAAACTTCTAATCAACAACTTTATTACAACCAAATGGCAGCAGTTGTGGAACTCCTGCAAAAATAGCAAACTCTACAAAATTAAACCCATCCTCAAAGAATGGATAAAAGTTAAAATTTCCAATAGGAAAATATCAAGAAGAGAAGAAGTAGTAATGACTAGACTTCAAATAGGCCCCACACCGCTGTCACCCATTAACACCTACTAAAAGGTGAGGAGGCAACCAATTTGCATTCCATGTCAGGAGCTCTACACAGTGAAACATATACGAACAAGCTGCATAGATCTTGAACAAATGCAATTAAGATACTGTCAAAAAACAATCTGAATGACATCTTCAACAAATCTGACCCAAATGTACTTTTAGAATTTCTAAAATCAACAAAATTATATAACAAAATATAGTTGCAAAAGAAGATAGCATATAACCATCACACATCAAATCACAACACCTCTACTTATATCTTGATAGCAATAGACTCACAAAAGATCAATAAACAGTAAACAAAAACCAAACAAATTCTTCAGCATTAAAGGACCCAAAAGGGTAGATATGCTGGTAAAACAAACAACAAAACTATTGCTACTGTGTAGGGGTGCTCTTTTTACTATTTCCCATTTAATTATGGTGGTAATGTTATTTTTCTTTTGGTTCCATGTGTATTTGAATAGTATTGTGTTGTTTCTGTATTTTTCTGTTGAGTGATGTTTTGTGATTGTTGAATCTTTCTTTGAAGAAAGTTTCTGTAGCTCCAATGTAAATCTTTTTGTTTCTGCTGGTTTGTCACAGTAGCTTTGTATATTATGTTATTGGTTAGACCTTTATTATTAACTGCCAAAAGAAAGACAACTGTCCAAATAATAATAAATGTTTAACCAACAACATAATTTCTTACCACCTACATTCTTCAAAAATTTAAATATAATGTCAGTTGTCATTTGTTTTCCTGGACCCTGTTCATCCACTGACCTTTCTCATGACTAAAGACTTTTCACTCTCTTTTCCGCTTTGTAACCCCTGATGTCAGAGGGAAATTATCAGCTTGCTTAAGGTGAAATGATTAAAAATAAAGAAATATATATGAGGGGTAGTTTGACAGCAAGAATTCATCCAACCATTTTTTGTTAAATTCAATATAGAAGGTGGCATAATATTATTTTGTTGCATTTTTTTAATTTTCAAATAAGATTCTATACATCAAGATTTTTATTATTGTTCATCTACTTCTGACCATCTCAGTCATTATCAAGAAATAGTTGTTGACAGTATGGTAGACAAGATTTTGTTGACGACATGCTTGCATTATTTTTCAGCACTGGGATTCAAATTAGCTTATTAAGTAGCTTACTTACTGTTTTCTATATCACTCTTTCCTTCTATGTCTTGTGAGCATTAAATTCTTCAAGCTTTCTTTCCTTATCATGTATCTTAAAAATTTCAACTATCTCTTTCTGATTCCTTAAGTAATTTCTTATTATTCCAATTTTCCTTAAAATTTATTGCTTATACACTTTGCCCATAGTATTCCCAGTATCCCTCTGCAGAACTGCATCTTTTTTTGTCTCAATCATCATCTGTGAGAAGACTGTCCACCATTATTGATGTTTTTTTGAGCATGTTGCCAATTTCTGTTGCAGATGCTTGCATGGATGGGCCATGTAAATTTTAAGAAATGTTTAAACAGAAATGATACTTATAAATAGAATAAAAAAAACATTTGAAATTTCTAGGTTACATAATGAGGAAAAAATCCATGAAAAATTTGACTTTAACAGGATATACTGAAAAGCATGGTTTTGACCACTCAGGCCTCATGCAGAAGTCTGCATGTTCAAGGTGCTTGCTTATATAACTAGCAACTTAACCAACGGGGAGAAGGACCTCCCTATGCCCATGCCTGACAAAAGACTAGGGAAACATCCTCACACTCAGATGCCAAAACTCCTACAGAAGCCAAGTTCATATAATCCTTAGTTTTCATCTAGATTTGTAATAACATTTAAAAATTTGAAAAGTACAGATACAGAAGGTAATTATCTCCCTTTGGAGGAGATAAGTCACATGAGTTACATGAGTGGTCAGTTAGTGACATCACTCCACATAATGAAAAAAGTAGCAGTCAATTTTAGTTTAGTTTATATAAGCCAAACTGAGAGGTTGCTTTCTTTACCCCTTGAATGGCTGTGCAGAGGTTAAATCTGCCTTCCTTGCAGCTTACAAGTCCATGGTGCCATTTTCTTTCGATAATATATCTTTCTCAGATACAGATAGGAACCCCAGCTCATAGTTATTAATTTGGGAAGATCCAAGACTCACTGTTTCCTGTTTGTGGAATATGTCCTCACTTGGGGCATAAATGAATTTAGCTGATTTGAATCTTGAGTCCTAAGCATGACTTCTCCGGACACAGAAATATATCCATATCTTTTCTTTATCTCTTTGCTTTTCTGTCTAGGTATATGTAATGTATTATTCTCTATGTGAAACACTAGTATATAAAGTTTTGTGTATGTCTTAGTAGTATAAAAGTCTCTCTGAGACCAAAGGATGTTTGTAAGTCTTTTTCCTTTCAGCTCTTTCATTCTGTCTGTGAACTAAGGGGTTATTATATCAGGGTATAATTATGCTTATGATGGGTGAAATTTAAATGGGTGACTAAATCTTTCTTCCCTAAATCTCTTCTGTGAAACAATGAAAATTTAATCAAACAGACCTTGTTAGTGGAACTTAATGAAACATGCAGATACACACATACACACACACACACACATATTTGATACATGTATGCATAAGGGTAATCAAGAATTTTTCTAAATTCAAAATGAAATATAAAAAAAACCCTACAAAATGAAATAGGTTAACAGTAAAGGATTGATAGCTAGATCTGCAGAGGAATTGATGATATTCAAATATATAAAATCTATAAACTTAGTTATTTCTAATTCAAAAAAGTCAATAAAGAATTTGTTGGAAAAAATCAATAGAGAAAAAGAAACGTGAATTTTTAAATTTGTTGATTTATAGAATGACCCACTGCAACTAATTCATAAGAAAGACTTGTAAACATGGTTAAGATGACTGTAGGCTGATCACTGTTATATACAGGACAGGTAGATTGATAAAGAAGTAAAAAAACAATATTGATGAGTACAAGTGTAGAAAATAGGTACCTAAAAATATACCACAGAAACTGATATATTTAATTAACTATATATATATATATATTAAGAACAGAACATACATTGCTTACTTGCTACCCAAATTTCAACCACTCAGGCAAGCAGAAGTCTGCATCTTCAAGCCACATGCTTATATACCCAGAAACTCAACAGAAGGATAGGGGGAAATCCTTACGTCCACACCTGATGAAAGATGGAGAAACCTCCTCACACCCACAGTCACTGGAAGTCCCACAGAAGTGAAGGTAAACACACACTAATGCCATTAGCCAGGTTTTTATAATCCCTAAACATACTTCCTTGAATGTCTACACCCTGTCATAACTTCAGACCTTTCATTCATTAAACTTTTCTGGTCTGTGTATGTATGTGGTCTGTATATTTTTCTGGTCTGTGTGTTTGTGTCAGTTTTTCCTCTTGGTACAACCGGAAAACCTTGTCACCAACAGTATATGGCCGAACTTTCCGAAGTATACTCCATTTCATGTTGGGGCTTGTATTGCTCATTTCCTTCGACTCCTACACATGGCTGGCAAGCCTGGTACAGTTTCTGTGTCTTTCCAACTTGAATGATGACTTATGATTATACCACCTTTAATTAAAGCTGACAGCCGTACATTTCACATAAACCTTTTTCTTTCCATTTGAAATTTCCACCTCAGCTTTATACACTACACCTTCAGTTTTACAAGCACTCCCTAGAGGGCAGTTGCCTTTGTCCCTGCAGTTACATGAGTTACCACCACTCTCATTCTCTGTGTTACTCTTGTAGTTCTTGTCATTTTGTCTTTTTATAACTTTATCCAAGTTACTGGTGCAACTGTAACTCGATTTCACTGTATCTTTATTAAAGGTCTTATACAATTCAGAGGACTTGGGCAAGTGTTTTTCCAATATTTTAAAAGTACTTTTCTTGTATTAGTTTGCACCTTTGAATTGATGTGGGAGTTGAACCAAATCACATTTCTTGACCTATTATTGCTTTATACCTGTTGGTTCATATTAAGTTTAAATACCAACTTGGAATTGTGCCCCCACCCCCCACCCCCCACCTTTCAATGCCAACTCATACTCCTTCTGCCCTTCAAACAGAAGAAGAATTCCTAGACAACCTACACTCAATACTTTTTATGCTCGCTGGGTGGTTGGACATGGCATTCACATATCACAATTTAGTATCGGGCTTCATGTACGGAGAGACAGTACCGATATTCAGATCGAACTCCACATCTAAATACTGTACCTCTTGAAGATTCTGAACAGTGCATTTTTGATTTTGTCGTTTTCTCTGCTATCAGGCACTACCATGAGTCCATCATGTCTGTACAGTCCATGGTCGTCTATATGCACCAGTTCATTTAATTTACTTGACATGTATAATCTAATTAATTCAGAAACTTCTGCACCATCAAACGACCCTTATGGTACGTCAAAGTCACCTGTGTTGGATTTCTTAATCCAAGCCTTCCTATTGTGAAACAGAACCAATTTACAACAATGCAAAATTACCTCAACCTGCTCTGGTGGTATACTAAAGACTATAACCATATAATATATATTAGAATATTTTCTTTTTATTTCATTTAGATATGCTGTTTCTTCTGATATTATGGGTCACATTGAGATGCCTGGTTTATTTGCCTGCATATACATGCACACACACACACACACATATATATATATATATATATATATATATATATAGGAAATTAATGAAGATTAACAAAACCTGGTTAGAAACAGCCAACAATTTAAAATGATTTGTTTGAACATTATTTTTTATCGATACTCGTATTTAAGTAGATGTTCTATTTTTAATCAAACAGTATTATATATTTATTTCTACTGGCCTGATTATTTATGATAAATTGTTATTAGGAAAATGTGTGTCATTTGGTACGATTCGAACCTGTGACTCCTATCCACATAAGGGAAGCCACCAATTGATCTGGCACATCTTAGATCTCTCGACCACGAATGACGATCAGTCTAAACAAGGTCAAATTAAATTTAAATTTAAGGAAATGCTGAAAAAAGAATGGGAAACGGATGGGATTTAGGGAGGAAGAAGATGGCAATTGCTGTTGCCTTTAAGCTTTTGGAGATTGTAGCTATCTATCAAGGAAGCAAGGGAGTTTCATAGGTAGGAAGTATGAGAAAAGAAACTGATGAAGTAGAAGTGGCAGTTTCATTTAACTATTCTGATGGTGAAAGGGCGAACATTGATGCCAATCTAATTTCATGTATAAATTCATGTGGTTGAAGCACCAGGGAAATAAGCTCACGGGAGCAGAAGCGATGAAAATATTTGTAGAAAAGACAGAGGGAAACCACATCCTGCTGGTAGGAAAGTGACTGATACAGAGGCGCTAAGTCAGAATTGATTATGTTGCAGATTCTCCTTTGGATTTTGTCGAGAACCTAGAGATGAATATCAGATATGGCAACAGTATTCAATGCACAGTCAAATGGTAGATTTATAAATGTGCAAGATGGATTTTGATGAGAAAAACTTCCTGGCCTGACACAGTGTTGTGAAGTAGTTTTTGCACTGAAGGTTACAATCAGGCTATGTTGGTTGTTAATCGACTTAATGCACCCAAAATGTTAGGAACTTGGTAATCTTCCACTGTCAGCTAACTCCTTAGTATTTGGCTAACTTGTCAACTAATATCAACTGCCTAATAGTTCTACTGAACTCTAATAGAACTCTAAAGAACTCCTATAAACTTCCTCCATTAACTTCTTGTTAACTCGTATTAATATAGGAGGGAGAGTCCATTATCTGAGGAATAGGTGTGTTTCCCCATAACACACAGTGACTCAACTTTTTTAGTGATAGATGCAGCTATAGGTTCAATGTAGTTGTTCTATTTGAGGTTGGTTGATAAAGTGAAGCCAAACTGGTGCAGTGTGTTTCGATCTAGGAGATTAGCATCATTCATACTGATGGAAAGCAGGAAAGTTTCTCATTGGTGTATAGGAGAGAAGCTTTGTTTTAGAAGCATTGAAATTTACAAGCCATTTCTTATTCTATTCCATCACAAATTGGAAGTTCTTTTTAACAGCAGAAGCAAGGTCTACTTTATCAGCCTTGATAGATTTCTTATCGAGATAGGAGTCCATGGTAACGTCATCTGCATAGATGCTGACTTGGGAACTGATTACATCAAAAAGATCATTGATGAAGATCAGGAAAAGTGCAGGGTAGAACACAGGTATATCCACGTTCGTATAAAGAGATCTGAAAGCAGGATTGTTCAAAACGATCTTTATTTCACGATTTGATAGGAATGATTTGATTTGATTAAATTGAACAATCATCCAGAAATACTCTAGTCTGTAACTTGCTTAAAAGGCCAACATGCCAAACCCTGTTACATGCTTTTAAGATATTTAGAGCAACAGTTCAAGCTTTGCCGTTCTTATGAAGAACCTGGTATAAATATTCAATTTTAGCCATTAGCACATCAGCAGTAGATGTGGCAAAGCAGAAGCGATACTGTTTGTCAAAAAGTACGTTATGAGATGTGAGATGATGAACCATTTCAGGATTGATAATAGCTTCAAAAACTTTGCCAAAATTGGTAAATGACTAATAGAGAAATAATTAGTGGGGTCAGAGAGCTGCCTAGAGTTTTTAAAAACAGGAACTACAGAGGAGGACTTTATGAAAGTAGGAAGTAGTAAGGCAATAGTTATAGAGTTTGGAGAGGACAGGAGAGAGCTCAAGAGAACATTTTTTTAAGATGATGACTAGAATTCCATCACCTCCACTTGCCTTACAGGACTCTGTAGGAGCCTCAGTGATGCTTATCAAATTTACCTTGTGCCAAACACAACTGAAGTCCCCACAATTTAAAATATCAGAAGGTTGAAGGTTGGATGTTGGAATGTGAAAGAATAAAATATTTCGTTTTGTATGTTCAACTAAAATGTTATTAACTAAACAGAATAACAAACTTGTAAAAAATATGTTCAAATAGAAAATGCATGTAGTTAGTTAATTTGTATGAGTTAAATGTTCAAAAAGAAAAAGTAAGAAGTTAAATGTTCCACAGAAATTCAGAGTTTATAGTTGATAGTAGCAGAATGCGTGTATGTAAAAAGTTTAATCAGGCTACTAATAAAGGCTGTATTCCTTTCTCTTTTTTGGCTGGCAAGAGAGTGAAAAGGGAAGTCAAGCAATAAAGGAGATTGTACTTATCAAAGAACAATTTTTACCATCTGTCTTGATAACTTTCTTTAGATATTTTTACTTTTAATAATTTAGAAAATAAAATTCTCTCTTAATTGTGACAATAGATGAATTGTATAGATAAAATTTGTAGATTCATCCCTCGAAAAATATGTTCAATCCAGTTCTAAAATTACTTAAATATGTAATTAAGCATTGCCAGTGTTAATCTCGAAGAGAGCAACTTTTTTACTGGCACAAAGGGAAGTAATTATATTGAACAACTGTTAGGAAAGTTAGTTCACTATGTTATGCCAGGGAACCTTTTTTGTCTGAATCCATCTTGTGTATTTATAAATCTACCCTTTGTTCATGCGATAAATATTGCTGGCATATCTGGCTTGGTGTTTCTTCTATATATCTTTTCGTTTTATAATCATATCACCTCAAGCAAGGCATTTTACTGCCAGTTTTGCAGGGGGTTACATAGGAGGAAAGTTATGAGAAAGATGGACAGGTTATAGGGGGTGGACAGAGAAAGGAGCATGAAAGAATGAATGTGGGTATAAAGTGAGGGATCAATTTATATATTGATTGTAATGTAGAATTGATCCCCCACTATATTCACATTATAATAGTAAAGAAATTTTTTTTATCATCATATCGCCTCAAGCAAGGCATTTTACTACCACTGTTTTGCAGGTGGTTACGTAGGAGAGAACTTATGAGAAAGAGTAACAGTTTATAGGAGGTGTCAGGAAGTGGGTAAGAGAAGAATGAGAATACAGATAAGAGTAGAGTGGACAGAGAAAGAAGAATGAAAGAAAAGATGCAGGTTAGTGAGATAGGAGATGACTATTGACTTTACATTTAAATTTTTAGAGATTGTAGCTGCCGGGAAAGCAAGTAAACAGAAGTGAATTCCACAGGCAGGAAGTGTGAGAAAAGAAGCTGCTTGAGTCGAATTTGCATTTACATTTTATTGGTTTCAAAGTAAAAGGGTGGGACCTAGTTGTAAATCTTGTGGCTCAAGTAAATTCATAAATAAGGGGCACCAGTGAGCTTAGTTCATCGAAGCAGAAGCCGTGAAAGTATTTGTAGAATATCTGGAGATTCTCAACAAAATGCAAACAAGGGTCTGAAATATAATCGGTCCTGACCTGGCATCTTGACTGAAGTCTCTTTCTCACTGCTGTGATATGGCTTTCCTCTGTCCTTTCTTTTTTTTTTTAATCATATCACCCCGAGCAAGGCGGTAACGCCACTGATGTGCAGGGGGCTACGTAAGAGTGAAAAGATTGGAAAAGAGAAAGCCGGAAACCACATCCTAAACAGGGAACAAGGGATGAGCCTCTACACCTGTACAATAGAGGTGGGTGGAGTGTGAACCGGGCGATAGTTTAGTCTATCTACTCCAATTGAGAAAAAAACATGAAAAAGAAAAAAAAAAGGAAAAGATAAGTGAAAAGACTGGAAAAGGGAAAGCCGGAAACCACATTCTAAACAGGGAACAAGGGACGAGCCTTTACACCTGTACAATAGACGTTCACTACTAAATTGTAATGATTCAAGCTAGACATGCCTGCTAACCATTACACTACCTCAAAGTGCCCCAATATATCTGCTCATGTCTAAAGGATATCCTTCGAATGAGAACTGTCTAAGCCTGTAGATTAAATAAAGGGTTCACTTCTATCAATATTTTTATTCTAATGAGCTCTCATTTATTCTTGCACTTCTCACCTGAGGAAATCTCTTCCAGTTTCCTGCTTCTCTGTCATCTACATTTTAAAAGATTAATGCAACTTCAATCACCATCGTCTTGTCTTTCTAAAGGCTGTTCTTTTATTTTCCTTTCTCATCACTAAAGTCTTCTAATTCTCCATCACTTTCATGAACCCTTTACATCTTCATTGCATTATTACCTTGCTTGGGTTGAAATGATAAAAAAAATTCTTTGCATCAATTTTATATACCATATGTGTGGGTTTCAAATGAGGGTCATATAGTGAGCAGATAAACTTTTACCAGATTTATATACAGATATGATCTGTAATATATGATCTATATCAGCGGTCGGCCACATCCGGCCCTTGAGTCAATCTTGTCTGGCCTGCTACCTTACTCTGGACACCATATAAAATTTAGGTAATTCAAACCAAAGGGACAGTTGATAGCCTGAATAAATTACGTCGAAATTAAAAAAAATAATTTCTTTTTACCTGGAGAATGTGTTTTACTTTTATTTTTTATTTGTAGGGATCACCAAAATTAGCGTATGGTCTCACTTTCACTTTTTCTGTGAAATTGCTTTCATGAGTGGGAACTTTTAAATGAATATAAAATACTGTTTTCAACTAATTTTAATAGAATGTTTTTAAAATAGTGATTTATGAAACATTTATTTTTAAGATGTAATTTATTTTAAAAATTCTCGTCAGATATTAAATTATATTGAATCCTTGCTTTCTTCAAACACATAAAAAATTTATTCACATATTTAGTACCAGGGTTCTTTTCCATGACACTGGAGCCATAGCTGTTTGGCCCTCCTCCATGATTCTACATAACTTTTTGGCCCTCACTCTCCAAAAGTTTACCGACCCCTGATCTATATTATACATAGGAATTGTATTTATTTTATAATTTTTGTTTCTTAAGTTGTCACATGATTGTATTATCATATTTGGTGATGTATATGACTCACTCCAGTATTAGAGTTTTATGTAATTAAGGTGAGGTATTAATAATAGTCTATAATATCTGGGTAAATATTAGCTTGCCAGGTAGCACAACATCATGTATTTTGCTCAGAGCCATTTTTAATGTGGGAGAAATGAGTGTGATATGCCATCAAATATGATCTATAATTTAATTATTTTCATGCACTAATTTTGCTTTGTCATTTTAAAACATTTTCTTTTTATCTAATGTTTGTAGGCTGTCTATTTAATGAAGATAAGCTCATTAAGACTGCATTTTTTTTAATGTATGTATACATTTTGTGAAGAACTCAAAAAAGAAAGAAGAAATATTGATGTTTTTGTCAATGAGAATGAAAATCAAATGATATCTATGAACTGTATTGGCCTTAAAGAACATTCACCTATAAATTAGGAAGTTTTAACTTTGAATAACTAATGATTAATGAAGTAATCTGATTAATGTGAACTTTAAATCTCTTTTTAGATACAAAACTTTATAAAATAAAAAGCTGAATGCAAAAAATGTAGATATCAGTTTTGGGTGGGGTGTCATCCTATCAGGTCATTTGGTGAACTTAAATTCATAAAAAGTAATATTAGACCCTTATATAGAATAACGATTATGCTCTGCATGTGTGATGTCACCATCTGTCATTACTGTGGGGCTGAAGGTCAAGGGGTGTAATTGGTTGGCAGTTGAATGATATGGTTTGATTTGATAAGTCATACCAAAGAGGAGTAGTATGAAGTGGAAAACTGGAGTTGTGGTTCAAGTAAACTGAAAGTATCAATATACATTCGTAAGAGATGTCTAGTTCATATCCCAAACAGTTTATTACATTATTTTTGCACATTATAACAATGTTAAAAAGCAAATAAAAAAATGCATATAATACCATATGCTGAGGATATGAAATTAATAAATACAATTGTTTTGTTCATGGTTTTATTTTATTTATTATTTTTTGTCCTTTTCTACCAACATTTCTATCACACTCTCAAAATAAAATTTGAATGTCAATTTGGTATATTAAATGCAATCCAACTAATTACATTTATCATTCAAGCATCCTAATACTGCTTTTCCCTCTACCTTTGCAACTGTCATCACACCTGTATTCCCATCCTTCTCTTACTCCTTTCTCTGACACTCCCTGGAACTGGTTCGTCTTTCTCTCTACTTTCCTTCTATCTAATCTTTTTCCCTTACGTAGCCCCCTGCACATCAGTGGCATTACCACCTTGCTAGGGATGAAACGATTAACGAAAATACAAAAAAAAATTTAATTATGAAATATTTCATTGTATTGACAACATGTAGCATGACTTGATGCCAATAATTACCTCGGTTCAATGGAATATTTCGTTAATAAACCGGGAAGATTAGACTGGTAATCCATTTCTTGTTTCATTTTAACTTTCTTTAAATATTTTTTTATTTTTAGTCGTTTAGAAAAGTAAATTCTCTCTTAGTTGTGACAATAGAATGAATTGTATAAATAAAATTTATAGATTACTCACTCACTCACAAAATATGTTTAATCCAGTTCTAAAATTATTTAAATACGTCTTTAAGCCTTTTAATTTTTAATGATATTAGTAAACCAGTTTTGTAATAATTTGCAGTTTTTTGAAAGCTAACTATATCCCATAATTCAATATTTTACTGTTTTCATCTTAATTTTTATTCAAAACAAAATGTAAATTTAAGAAAATATTGTTTATCAAGAAAAACAAAAAAACAATTTGTTTTTATTAGAAAATTATCTATTGAAAGCCGATAAACATATAGTAGTTTGGGAGTCAAAATTCTTAAGGCCCTATGCTATATAAAGTTTATTTTTTTTAAATTCATCTAGAATTTTAAAATCCCTCTAAAACTTTTTAACATTTTTCTGAAATCTCTTATGATAATGAAGTTTAAGTTGTAGCTTGTTGAGATTATTTCTGAATCTAACACATGATCATTTATTTTAGACAGATACGCATATATTCAATAGATTTTAAAGAAGCAAACCTTTTGACCCTTATTCTCAAGTAAATCAATTGACATATACAAGTGCTACAGGTGTGCTAGATGTGATGTGGGTGGGTAAAGCATTCTATGATCAAGCAGTGATTTGCTGTGAGTCTGGCTGGCTGCACAGAGGCTTTCATACAAATCATTTACAGATCATCCCTTAGTGGATAATCATCCAGTTTGAAATTAAATTCAGTGTCAAACCAGTGATGGTCCTCTGTTCCAACAGAGAGAAATAATTATAACAAGTCAATATCATATTTATGGTTACTGCATAATATAATACATTCTACAGAATGATAATTCTGCAATGATAAACATTAAAAGATAAAAAAACATTTAAATAACAAGAAAAAAAAACAATATCCATATTTTTCATGGGTTAAAACAAACCTAAAATCTAATGAATATTTAGCAGAGAAAAATCTAATAATATTCAATTGGAAATTCATCCATATTTATACAAGATGCAGCTGAAATACCTACCGTATAGGGCATTAGTGGCAATGGTGTCTCTATCTAGCTAAAGTCTAACAATTATGTAGGCTGTGCCCCTGCTATCCACCTAGGGGTCCTTAACAAAATCCAACGATGAATCTGTAATGTAATAGATCCCAACCTGGCAGCTAAGATGCAGTCACTTTCTCACCAGTGCAATGGGGCTTCTCTGTGTCTCTTTTACAAGTACTTTCATGGCTTTTGCTCTGATGAACTTAGCTCACTGGTTCCTCTGAAACATGAATTTGATCAAGCCACAAGATTAGCAACTAAGTCCCACCCTTTTACTGTGAAACCAATAAAATGTAAACACAAATTCTACACCAGCAGCTTCTTTTCTCGCATTTCCCACCTGTGGAATTCTTTTCTGTTTACTTGCTTCCCCAATAGCTACAATCTCCAGGAGTTTAAGTGTAAAGTCAATAGAAATCTCCTATCTTGATAACTTGCATCCTCTCTCTCATGCTCCTTTCTCTCTCCACTCTACCCTCAGTATCTTAAACCTTCTCATATCCACTTCCTGACACCCCTCTGATAACCTGTCACTCTTTCTCATAACTTTCCTCCTATGTAACAGCCTGCAAACCAGTAGTAATAGACTGCCTTGCTTCATGCGATAGGATTATAAAAAAAAGTATTTCCCAGAGATATGTGTAGGAGGTATTTCTACTGCACCCTGTATAGCACTTTTTGATATGCTAAGGTTATTTTTATTTATAATTTAATCATTTTTAATTTGATATTTCATTTGGTTTCAGTAGAGGGTCAGTGTGTCAAATAGGAGTGTTTAGACATTTGTCTAGTTCTATTTTTTTATATTTTAACATTATTTCAAATTGTAATCATAATTTAATCATTTATAATCACATATATTTCATTTGGTTTTATCATAGGACCAGTGTATCAAATGGGTGTGTTTAAGCATAAGTCTTGATAGAGGATAAAAAATGAATTTAAAAAAAATAGATGACTTCTGAAGATTGAATTAATCAATCTACTTGAACTAAGAAGTTCAATCTGGGACACTGAAAAAAATAATTTCATTTTTAGTAGTTTTTTTCTTTTTTCTCTGTTCACTCTTATCATGCTGCATCTTGCTTAAATTCAAGCACCATCCATTTGTTACCAGGAAATATAATATAATAAAAAATATATATATATATATATATATGTATTTCCATAAAGGTAAGAAAATGTCAGAAAAGAAAATATCTATATACTAGCAGTATTATCCGGCGTTGCTCGAGTGTAATGAAAGCTTTAAAATTAATCCCTGGTCCTGGAGCTCAGACTCTTTGGACATTGACACGAAAGATTAAAAAGCAATAGTTGTTTCCAGTTAAAGCGAAACTGTAGACTGAAAGAAAAATGAATGGATGAAAGTAAAATTTTGATTTCCTGGTATCAATATCAAATAAGTTTTTTTTTGTTGTAAACTGAATTTTGAAGGCTAAATAAGTCCTCTGAGTAAATGGTATCATGGCTGAGACTAAGAACTACAATTATACCTACTTAGAGCCAAACCCGAAGCAAAAACAAAAATAAAAGAGCTGTAAAACTGATTTTGATCAGACCCAGTAGGATATCGGGGTATTGATTTCCAATATCGGAGTCAAATAAGTCATCCAAATATAGAACTGCAACCTTGAAACTTCTGAATACTGTTTCTTATGTCTTTATCTTTGAGTGCTTCAAATTTGATTAAAATCAGACCACTCCTTCTATTACCCGAGTTTTTTGATTATCGATTTTCGATATTTATCGGGGTACCTCAATACAAAACCTAGCTAAGAACACTTGCAGACACTTGTAGTACAACTGTATAAATTTTCAAGAAAATTGGTTCAGCTGTTTCTGAGTCTATAGGTAATGGACACAGACACACAAAGTTCCATTTATAAATAAGTTTAGATAAATACTGTAGTACTTATATGTGTCACCCTCTTGAAAGAGATACGAAGACACACACAGACACAACAGATGAAACATAGAAATACCAGATGCTGGACACACAGACACTAATAATAATTGAAAGAATATGTCGAACAAGAAATATGATGTAATGAATATGCGTACACCTTGGTTCCCCTCACAGTAATACGTATAATGGTGTCAGCCATAAATACGGACTAAGGTGAGGACGGCTAATACCAATTGCATAAGCCTACGTCTCAGCATACTGCATACAACTACGATGAGTACCGGTCTATTACGGCTACTTGCTAGATTGTGCTACCTGGTTACATTGGCGAAACCGCTTAACAACTTTGAATAATATATATATGCCTTCCCGGGACATATCAAAATATAAAACAAAAAGAGAATTACTCTAAAATATATATAATCTATTATAAAAAAAAGAGAGAGTATTATTGTACTTATAATGTTTTTGTGTTTTAAATAATAATTTCAAGTCTTTCTTTGCTGTCTTTATCTTGATTCTCCTTCAATTAAGAAAAATACTTTTCATCCATTTTTTTAAAATCTATTTTATCTAATTGGTCCTTCAATTCTTACTGTGAACAAAATCCCAAGTTGTAGTCTAGATATATTGTAGCGTAGGGAGATGGTTAATGTTTCTTTGATTCGGCCTTGTGTCAGACATAACTTAACTCCCTACAGCTTACAGGATTTATGCAGAATTACCAGAAGATCTTCATCAGAAGATTGATTGTCGGCAAGTTGGAATGTGTGGAATAGTGTAAGAATAAAAATATACATTTTGTATGTTAAAATAGTAATTTATTAATAGAAGGAATAACATGAGTTGAAGAAGTTAATGTGCAATTAGAAAGTTAAGGATATCGAAAATGTTCGTAGTAGTAATTGTTGAAAGAGATAAGAAGAAAAAGAAAAAGGACATTACCCTTGAAGTTAAAGTTACATTTTAGATGTTTCGTCTCACGGCTTCCATCTGACTGTCTAACTTACTGACGCTGATGAAGTCCTTTTATTGTAATCTAGATTTTTTGCACTGACTCGAAGTCTTTTTTGGTCTTGCAAGTCGCTACCATTGGTCAAAAATCATTTCAGCACCTACTTGCAAATTCTGGGTTCGACTTTTTCTTAAAGCACATGGTCAATCCTTTTTCTGTTTGGGAAAACCAGGATTTCATGCGTCATTGTGAATTTTTGTAAATGTGAAGAAGAAGGCTGATTTTAATTAATTTCTTAGCAGCTACAATATAGCACCCACCTAGGTACCTATGTGTGTCATGTTTTTGCTATGATCTATGAAATTTTTGTAAATGTATTACATTTCTGGAGAAAATCATTTTAACAGAAGAAAGAATAAAAGAGGCAGCGAGATTATGAACAGAAAAGAGACAAGCAATCCGTAAACATAATAGAGAACGAATGCAAGCAAGAAGAAATGATATAAACGAAGAAGTGAGAGAACTTTATATTTATGATTGTTATTGCAATATTTTGTTAAAGTTGTTAAGCTCAAATATTTAACGAGGCAATAGGGGAATTTCTATAGATATTTTATTGTCATAGAATTTGCCATGCGCTTATTCAATCATTAACTGAAGAATTAAGATTCATCAGAATAGTAAAATTATGAAATTTTCACAGGTTAAAACTAGTAAGTATAAATATATTTCATATTTCTTTTTTTACAAATATTTTACCCCCCAAAAAACTTAATAGCCATTAAAGTAGAAGGCTACTAAATGAGGTTGTTGTATGAACATCAGAGGTGGAGGTAAGAGGAGGAAATTATGAGTATATGGAGAAAAGTAATGGCTGACCTGAGATTTAAAGATGTGAAAATTTTAATGATTGGAGAACTAAATTCTTCTGCTAAGAGTCTGGTCTTCAAAGTAGCAGTTCTTGGGAAGAAGCTGTCTGAATCAAACTTCCTTCTTACCAATGGGAATAGGAATGATTTGTTGAAATTTATAAAAAACATAATGAGAAAAGGCAGCTTGGAAAATTTGATACTTACAGGACATGTTGAAAGCAAGAGGAATAGAAGAAAAATATGCATAACCTACCTAGCAAGCTTCAGTAAATGAATGAAAGAGAGCAGAGTTTAAGAGAGTTAACAGAAAGACAAAATTTATTAAGAGCTACAAAGAACAGGAATTGTGGAGAGCCATCAGTCAAATCCCAAATCTTGTATAAGGTGGATTTTAGTACCAAAAAATATACATAAAGAATCAATAAAAAACATCATCAGAACAGATGGTACTGACAATACACTTATTGGAATTTGGATAGAAATGCTAACATTAAAATTAGTTATTTATATAAGACATATATAGTATATGATATTATATTATATGCTAACATTAAAATTAGTTATTTATATAAGACTTATATAGTATATGATATTATATTATATGCTAACATTAAAATTAGTTATTTATATAAGACATATATAGTATATGATATTATATTATATGCTAACATTAAAATTAGTTATTTATATAAGACATATATAGTATATGATATTATATTATATGCTAACATTAAAATTAGTTATTTATATAAGACATATATAGTATATGATATTATATTATATGCTAACATTAAAATTAGTTATTTATATAAGACTTATATAGTATATGATATTATATTATATGCTAACATTAAAATTAGTTATTTATATAAGACATATATAGTATATGATATTATATTATATGCTAACATTAAAATTAGTTATTTATATAAGACATATATAGTATATGATATTATATTATATGCTAACATTAAAATTAGTTATATATATAAGACTTATATAGTATATGATATTATATTATATGCTAACATTAAAATTAGTTATTTATATAAGACTTATATAGTATATGATATTATATGCTATCATTAAAATTTGTTATTTATATAAGACTTATATAGTATATGATATTATATGCTAACATTAAAATTAGTTATTTATATAAGACTTATATAGTATATGATATTATATTATATGCTAACATTAAAATTAGTTATTTATATAATACTTATATAGTATATGATATTATATGCTAACATTAAAATTAGTTATTTATATAAGACTTATATAGTATATGATATTATATTATATGCTAACATTAAAATTAGTTATTTATATAATACTTATATAGTATATGATATTATATTATATGCTAACATTAAAATTAGTTATTTATATAAGACTTATATAGTATATGATATTATATTATATGCTAACATTAAAATTAGTTATTTATATAAGACTTATATAGTATATGATATTATATGCTAACATTAAAATTAGTTATTTATATAAGACTTATATAGTATATGATATTATATGCTAACATTAAAATTAGTTATTTATATAATACTTATATAGTATATGATATTATATTATATGCTAACATTAAAATTAGTTATTTATATAAGACTTATATAGTATATGATATTATATTATATGCTAACATTAAAATTAGTTATTTATATAAGACTTATATAGTATATGATATTATATTATATGCTAACATTAAAATTAGTTATTTATATAAGACTTATATAGTATATGATATTATATTATATGCTAACATTAAAATTAGTTATTTATATAAGACTTATATAGTATATGATATTATATTATATGCTAACATTAAAATTAGTTATTTATATAAGACATATATAGTATATGATATTATATTATATGCTAACATTAAAATTAGTTATTTATATAAGACTTATATAGTAAGTTATGTTCTTAAAAATAAAGAAGAGACTGACTTCTTACATTCAGTGACCCATCAAGAGTTAAAACCTTTAATGCATTAACCTCATTTATCTGAAAACATGAAGTCTTCTAATATAAACTCATTGGAACCATTTTGCCATTATAAAATTCCAGTATACTGATTGGTTTTTAGAGAAGAGATACATTGTTAAAATTTTGCTTGAACAGTGAAAACTTCTCATTATCTTCATTTTTTATTAACTGCTTTTACATTTATATTATGCATCTTATCCAGTAATTATCTACCTTGAGTGGCGCTTGAGTCTTATAATTTATTAAAAAAAATTTTTTTTTAAATAGTACAAACCAGGAAATCTTCTGATTAAAGAAAGAACCTCACCTCTTGACTTATAAACTGTACACCTCATAAAATGTATAGAATAAAATGCAAAAAAACCAGAAACAAATAAAGATGTAAGAGATTAATTGTCCAAACAACCACTGTGATGATAAGGATTCCTCAAAATTATTTTAATTGTCAGTCACTTCAGTGCCATACATGAAACACACTTGGGGCGATCATGTCTCAAAAGAGACATGACTGACTGGGCAGAAGCTTATCCCGTAGTAGGTTGCAATAACTTTCAGCGGTAGACTTGTTGCCAGTCAAGGTGATAGACCCCAATCTGTCCTGTTATTTAACCCATAACTGGAAGGAAGAGAATGACTAATATCTTTCCCAAGGGTATTTGTGCGTAAGTGAATGCAATGAATTCAACTGGAATTTGAACTCGGCTCCCCGATTTCTTGTTCTGAGCTGATATTCACTGCACCACAAAGTAGGGATACAAAAGGTGGTTATCTCACTTGAGGAGAAACATGTCATATGGGTTATGTGATGGTTGCTTCGTGATGTCATTCTATACAGTAACAAAAATGGCAGTCAAATTTAGTTAATTTTACAGGAGCCAAACAGAAAGATTGCTTTCATTAGCCTGCCTCCACCCTCAGTGACCCAAGAAAAGGCTAAATTTGTCTACCCAGCAGTTTACAAGTCTATGGTGCTGCTTCCCTTTAAGAATGTATCTTTTCTAGATATAGAAAGAAACTCCAGCTGACAGTCCTCAATTTGGGAAGACCCAAGACTCACTGTTTCCCATTCACAGAATATGTCATCACCCAGGACATAGATAAATCTGGCCTGTTTGAATCTGGAGTTTTAAACATGACATCTCCAGATACCGGAATATCTACACTACTGGCCATAATTATTAGGCCACCCCAGTTTTTTTTTAAAAGAAATTATGTATTTCATACTATTTTTAGTATTTATTGTCAAATGAAAATAGAATAGTTCTTTTGTTATTATTACTTTGCAAAATTTTACAAAGCAGGAAGCAAAGATGAACTAGTCCAAATTACCATAAATTTTTTTCATTCTTTTATTGATGAAAACTGCAGTGTAAATAATTATTAAATATCTATAAATTCATTTGATGCTCATGTTATTGTGCAATATTAACGAAAGAACCATTCTATTTGCATTTACAATTATTCACTTGGCAATAAATTCTAAAAAATAGTATGAAATACATCATTTTTGTTAAAACACTGGAGTGGCCTAATAATTATGACTGGTTGTGTACATATAGAGATGTGCATTGTGGTGCAGTAGATATCGACTTGGAAGGAGAAATCAAGAATCCGAGTTCAAATTCCAGTTGAATTTGTTGCATTCACTTACGCGCAAATACCCTTGGGAAAGGTATTAATCCATCTCTTCCCTCCAGTTATGGGTTAAATAACAGAACAGATTGGGTTCTGCAGCCTTGGTCGATAAATAGTCTACTGCAGAAAGTAATGGCAACCTTCTGCCCAGTCAGTCATGTCTCTTTCGAGACATGATCACCCAAGCGTGTATCACGTATGGCACTTAACTGACTGTGTAAACATCACATATAAAACACATCCTTTTAGTTTTTCTTTACATTCTGCTTTGCTGTGTAGATATATATGACATATTTTTTTTTATGGTGGACATGTGTTTAAATTTATATATAGTTTTTGTGTATAAAAGTTTTAGTGATATAAAAGTCTCTCTGAGCACAAAACACGTTTGTAATTTTTTTCCTTTCAGTCATTCTGGTGTCTGTGAACTATGGTGTTATGATATAATGGATATAATAAAATCCATAGTGGGGAAAATAACCCATTGCTTCCTTAGCCCTCTGCGGTTACATAATTAATAAGGTAATGCAACTAAAGTAATTGCAATCAATAAATAAAATCTAGTAAACATAATCCAGAATGAATCTTATGGATGACAGGTTATCAGTGAAATGCTTTGATGTTTCAGGACCAACCCATAACACGAATGAATGAGAACAACCTGAATGTAAAATCTTATGACAACCAATGTAACAATATATCATCAAAATATAAGAGCTTTAAAAATGGGCATTATATATATATATATATATATATATATATATATATATCAATAGATACAAAACAATATTAATCAAAGACAGAAAAAAAGCTTGGATAAAAAAATAAAATCACAGTAAAGTAGTGGACCAAAAAATATAACAACCAAAAAATTTTCCATTTCTTAGTCAAGTTTTGTAATTAGCTTGAAGCATTGTGGAAAATAGGTGTCTGGTTATGTCTTGAAGGCCGTCACAATGCGTTAAGTAAAATAAAGGAAGGTAAAGAAGTTTTTGGGTATTACCTATTTATCAAACATTAATATTCCCATTTCTTGTTCTTCAGAGACAATCAAAGACAAAAGCATACAAATATGTGCACAATTATAATCAGTAAAAGGAATAATAATTGATTCATACTTTCTGTTTTGTTGATAGATATTTTTTCATCCACAACATTATTGTGAGTAGCTATTTTTTTATCATCATACCCCATTTTTTTAAAAGCCCTAAAGCAAATGCTAGACAATCTCATCAAAGATGAAGGAGAGACTTGAAGCAATAGAAACATGGCTCTACAGAAGGATGTTGAGGATTCCATAGACTGACCCTGTTAGCAAAAACAAGGTTTTGGAGAGGATGGAAATGAAAAGGAAACTTATATTTAACATCAGGAAAAGACAACTATAGTTTCTGAGACCTATAATGAGGAAGAAGGGCTTAGAGAATCTAATACTCACATGATAGACAGACGAAAAGAAAGAGAGGGGAAAACAATGTGAGCCATACTTGATGGACTTGAGCAAGTGCATGGCATAGAAGTTGTTTGGAAGCGATACCAAGAAAAAAGTGCTAAAAGCTACAAGGTATAAGGGGATGATCTCTTACATCCTAAAAGTAGATGGCAAATAAAAGAAGAAGAATTATTAGGTATGTTAGTCATTTTATTACATTCGTTAGGTTATTATGTTATTAATTATATTATGATGATAATATAATAACTTACATTATTATTTATATTATAGATATTTTTTGTATTAATTATTATCTTAATCAGTTTATTAATTTAAAAGCTTTAATAATTAACTCTTTGATTAATTAATCTTATGAAAGTTTTACTTCCAAAGATTATTAAAAATATAAAAGAAAAAAAAAATGTGAAACCTAGAAAGCAGTAGTGATTTTAAAAAATGTTTAATTTTTTTTTTAAGTCATTTCACCTCAAGCAATATGGAATTGCCACTAGTGCACAGTGGGTTACAGTGAGAGCAAAGATTAGACACAGTGGGTATTGAAGAAAGGATAAAAGATGAATGGTATTCAAGGGCATAGAAAATGGCAATTGACATTGCAGTTAAATTTTTGAAGATTTTAGCTATTAGGAAAGCAAATGAATAAAAGGGATTTCCAGAGTCAGGAAAGGTGAAAAAAAGAAACTGTTTGAGTAAAAGTGGTAGTTACATTTTTCTATTACAATGGTAAAAGTGTGGGACCTAGATACCAATCTAGTCAGTCAGTTAAGTGCCATACGTGAAACACGCTTGGGCAATCATGTCTCGAAAGAGACATGAGTGACTGAGCAGAAGATTATCCTGCAGTAGATTGCCATTGCTTTCTGCGGTAGACTGGTTGCCAGCCAAGGCTATAGAACCCAATCAGTCCTGTTATTTAACCCATAACTGGAGGGAATAGACGGATTAATACCTTTCCCAAGGGTATTTGTGTGTAAGTGACTGCAATGAATTCAACTGGAATTTGAACTCGGCTCCCCGATTTCTTGTTCCGAGCCGATATCCACTGCACCACAATGCACATCCGCTACCAATCTAGAAGCAATCTAGTAGCACGCTTTTATCTCTGGGGCCCCAACTGTATGAATTTAACCAATCTAGTGGAACAATTAAATTCATGCAGTTGGGGCCCCAGGGAAAAAAAGCTTGTCAGAATAGTTGTCATGAAAATATTTGTCTAAAAAGACAGAAGGAAGCCACATTACATCGGTGAGAAAGTGACTGAAGTTGAGATACCAAGTCAGGACCAGTTACATTGCAGATCCTTCTTTGGATTTTGTTTGGTTTGGTTTAAGTTTAATTGAGAAATTCAACTAGTTTTTTTTGTAATCAGATTGCCCTAAGCAAGGCAGGACTGCTACTGGTGAGAGGGTGAGAGTTCACAGTATGTTGTTGAAGAAAGGATAAAAGCTGGATATAATTCAGGGAGATCGAAGATAGCAATTGATGTAGCATTAAAACTTTTGGAGGGTGTAGCTATCAGTCAGTAAAGAGTAGGGAGTTTCACAGGCATGAAGTGTGAGACATTTAACTATTTCAATGGTAAAAGGGTGAGACCTAAATGCTAATCTAGGAGCAGGCATAAATTGATGTGGTTGGTGCACCAGGAAAAAACATCTTGTCAGAGCATTTGCCATGGAAATATTTGTAGAAGAGACAGAAGGAAGCCATATTATGTCAGTGAGAAGGTGACTGAAGTTGAGATGCCAAGTCAGAATTGATTACATTGCAGAAACTTCCTTGGATTTTGTCAGTAACCTTGAGATTAACAGCAGAAACACCTGGCCAGATATGGCAACAGTATTCAATTCACAGACAAATGGTAGACTACAACGCTTCCGTCAACTTCCAGTGAAACCCCTGTGGTGAGAGAACTTGCATCGACCCATAGGGGTTTTGCTGGAAGTTGACGGAAGTGTTGTAGAAGACGTGAAGGAGCACTTGGCTGCATTTGGTTTGACCTGCAAGAATCTGGAACGGTTACAGGATGGCGCATGTGTGCTGGGTTTGCATGTCAAACAAGATAACGACACGCTTAAGTGGAAGCATGAAAACTGGTTAGGTGGATAGCAGTTTGCAATATTTTACCGGCGAGTTGAATTGTCAGCATTTTCTTTTTCTCGCAAATTACTCAAATATCAGGCCAGAAAAAGAAAGTATTTCCTACAGGTAGATTTATAAATGTCCAAAATGGATTCTGACAAGAAAAACGTTTTAACCCAACACAGTGACATAATCTTTTTTAGTAGTAGTTGCAGCTACAGATTCAAAAATAAGAATGTCTATCATCCTTATATTTTTAATGTATTATATAAAAATACTCGATGACAGATACTGGCATACAACTTTGGTAAATATATTTAAAATTACTTTTTACACATTTCCTACCATTCAATCTAACTCAAGATTTACTGTCTCAGTTCTGCTAAGGTATATGTTTTAAGAATTTTAAAATAAGAATAATAGTTGAGATTTATTTTAGCTTTTATTTTTTATCTTGTTTCCATTGGGTTAGAAACTTAGACTAAGATGAATCTTCATTTAAACAAGTTTGGAATACTCCATAAAATAGTGTTATTTCTGCTGAGACTTTTGATTGGCCAATTGAAATCATGGCAAAATCAAAAGCAATCTGCCAAAACCTCAGAAAAGAAAAAACTGAATCATCACAAGTCTTGTTCATCTTTGGCAACAATTTCCAAGTGCCAGAAGGTTTCTTTGTTAATCTGTAAAAACTGTAGTGTACAAGTATAAATATCATGGGACCACACAGCTGTCATACTGTTCAGGAAGGTGATGCATTCTCTCTCCTGGAGACAAATGTACATTGGCATGAAAAGTGCAAATCAATCCCAGAACAACAGACTTTGTGAAGATGTTGGTACAAACAGGTAGAAATAAACCTATATCTAAAATGAAGTATTGTGAAACCTTACACAGCAATGTAAAGCTGTCACTTCAAAGCCAAATCAAGAAACACAGGTACGGAATCCTTAATTTTCAGAATAATATTTACTCGCCTGATAAATCAAATATTTAAATTTTTAGCCAATATGAACGTTATTATATTTGAAAGGAAAACGAATATTGAGTGTTTGTAAGCACATGGCTGATAACAACATATTGTGGGAAGGCTTGCTGAAGGAGTGTTGATTGATTGGTTTGTTTTTTACAGATTATCAACTCTTTGAGGGTTACTTAATGCTGAGACATATTTTGGATTTTAGGACATAACAGTAGTTGGTGTTCCCTCACAGTCTCCATATCTAAGTATTGACTGGACTTGATGCTGCTTAACTTTGGTGATCTACACAAGACTAGGCCAGTTCATAAAGTAGATGGCAACATGGTGAAAAAGAATAATATGACTATACTGAAAATATCAAGACACTCTGAAAATTAATGCTTGATTGCAAAGAGGTTTTCAGAATTGTTGTGGCAAAATTTTAGCAGGGCAGCAAAAATCAAAGTATTAAAGTGACATATAAAAAACCCTAATCTTAATTGTAATAAAAATATGTGGTTGGAACTGAAAAAAATATATGTGAGTAAGGAGTATACCAAGAACAAAAATATTGAGAGTGACAAAAGACAGACCCAAGTGTAAGTTCATGATCACCAACGTCCTGAAGTGACATGGCACATGAAGTAGAAGAAGGGGTCCTATAAACCAGACTCAATTACAAATAGTATGTCAGGAGGAATAGATCAAATGTGAACTGTTTATTAGGATAAGCTTGTGAAAGGTTACCTGAAATATTTTGCCAACGTTGAGCAATTTAAAGACCATACTACCAAGCACTAACTAAGTGTGCGTAAACTTCAAACCCACTGAGAATATTTCTCTCTCACCTAACTCAAGGTAGGTCTTGTGGTTCCTCAGTCTTGAAGCACCTTCGTATATTAAAGTCTTCTGAGTATAAGTAGCAAGATCTCTTTTCATTAACACATTGCTAGGCCTTTTTTTTTTTTTTAAAATCATCTCACCCCAAGCAAGGCATTCCACTGCCACTATTGCGCATGGGGCTACATAGGGGAAGGTAAAGAGAAGGAGTGGTTAGACATAGGAAATGACAGGAAGAAGGTGACAGATGAGTAAGGATAGCGAGGATGAGGGTTGGGTATATGGGAAGAGTGCTTGATAGAATGGGAGCAGGTTAGTGTGTTAGGAGGTGTCTATTGACCTTACATTTAAACTCCTGGAGATTGTAGCCGTCGGGGAAGCAATCCTTTGGAAGAGAATTCCACAGTCGGGAAGTGCGAGGAAAGAAACTGTTGGAGTAGAAGTTACGGCTGCATTTTATTGGTTTCACTGTAAAAGGGGGGGATCTAGTTGCTAATCTAGTATCTCGTGCAAATTCGTATTTAGGGGGCACCAGTGATCTAAGGCCTGGCATGTAGCATACAGTAGCTGGTATTCTAAGCTCAATAATGCTTAATGTTGTATTGTAGAATGAAGAGATACACAGAGAAATGTAGATAAACTACTTTATTAACAGAGTGGTACAACCAAGATGTATATACAATATTTACAGTCTCTTGCAGTAGTAGGTGTTACTTCCCAAAATCCATGATAATGACAACCTGCCATGCTAAGTGCACATTGTCTTTTATACATTTGGGTGACCGGATGTCACATGATATAAGCCATGGCACAACATTTAACATAGGTGATCAGATAAGAACCAGTGTTTCAATGTGATGCGGCTATAACTCCAATGAGAATGTAACTAGAGAAATAAAAACCAAAGAATGCCATTATTTTGACATTTCACATTCTTAAAATAAAATTTGATTCTAACTAACCTAAGTCAGGAAATATTTATGAAGATTAAATTCTAGAAATTGTTAAAAAAATATTATACTTGTCAGAAAAAGAAAAGTAGAGACTTCAAAAAGAGAAAAGAAACTTGAGAAAATTTGACACTCACAAGGCATATTGAGGACAAGAGAGACAGAGGAAAGCAGCACATAGCATTCCTAAAAAGGTTGTATAAATGGTTAGCATAACAGAGGTTAGAGATAATAAAAAGACAGAAGTTCCTAAGAGCTTAAAGAATAAGAATTTTTGGAGTCATGATCATTCATGTCTTGAAGAAACATGACATTAGTTTAAATAGATATGACAGAAATATGTAAACATCTTACCTCAAGAGTGTGTTTAAATTTAGCATTTGTACAAAAAGTGCATACCTAAGACAAACCAGTAAAACAATTAAAAGTAATCACTGTAAAAGTTAAATTACTATCAGAGAGTAACATATTATGACCATTTTTCGTACTCTTCTTCGATAAATACTGTTCTCTCTTTGATACTGACACACTTTACTTGAATAGTTCCCTCCTGTATTGCCTGAAGATTGCACAAGTTCATGAAACTGACAGTTGCAGAATGGTCCTTCTTCTTCATGTGCTATGACCCTTCAAAATGTAGCCAAACATGGACTTTCACTTGGCTCTGTCTCTTGTTGCTCTCAATATTTTTTCTCTTAATATCTCTTCTAAACCCCACACCACCATCCATTTGCTCAGACCTAACAAGTGTGTCTTGCACTGCTTTCCCTTGTCTCTCCTTCCTGTTATTTGACTTGTGAGTATTAAATTCTCCAGACCCTCTGTCCTCATTACATGTCCCAGGAATCTCATTTGTCTCTTCCTGATATTTAGTATCAATTTTCTTCTTGTTTGCATCCTTTCCAACACCTCATTGTTGCACACGTACTCTGTTCATGGTATCCTTGGCATCCTTCTGTAAAACTACATTTCTGCTGCCTCAAGCCTCTCCTCCATCCTTGATGAGATCGTCTAACATTCACTTCTATACAGAAGGACAAATATCACATAGCAATCCAGCACTCTTCTTTGTTTCTAATGAGATTTTCCTGTCTTTCAGTACTCTGGTTAGCTTCTGAAATGCGTCTTTGGCCATACAAATGCGTCTTTGGATCTCCATGTTGCACTTTCCATCTTCTGTCAAAACACCCCCCTAGGTATTTGAATTTTAAATGTTTTCTCCCCTCCCAACTCTAATAAATATATAATTATTTAAACTCAGTAGCTAATAAGAGTTTTCTTGTTGGTCACTTAATTTTAACAATTACCGACAATTGTTATCTGAAAAAATATCGGTTGAAAGGTGCCTAACATATTTTATGCATTGATACTTTTTGTATCTTGTTTTAATTTAATATGATCCACCTTTCCTTCCTTAAGTGCGTGATTTCATGGTGTGGCACTAATAATTTGTGATATATATATATATATATATATATATATATATATATATATATATTATTGTAATATAATTAATTTAACATTTTTATGTCAGAGAATTTTCCATGTTTCAGAATCATATTTTTACTGTGACTTCATCTTCAAGCTATCATTTTTGCTTGTGAGTAATGAAGGAAAAAAAAGAGATATTTGAAAAAATGCAGGATGTTAACATTATGGCAATCTTTTACACTTGCCTGGTTAAAATTCCTCAAGAAACTAAATGTGCTGGCAGAAAATATTCTACACATTTCTTTCATTAATGAATACACACAAGGGTAGATTCCTCATAACACCTACACAAGGGTGGGTTCCTCACAACAAAACAGGGATAAAAGTTCATATAGACATATATCACCTACAATTCCACCTCACACATTAATTGTAAACTGATGTTGGTATCCAGCCTGTATTGTACCATGAGGATTCTGAGCTGCTCACAGATATTGGTTGTCTAAATTTGTTATTCTATCTCTTTCAAATATTGACTCCCATACCTATCCATCTTTCATGATAGATGTCAGCCAGTGCATTGTAAATAATTTCACGAATGTGTGCTGGAGCCCCATCAGGCATGAATCACATGCATTTTCATATTAGCAAGCGTACATCCTCTGGCAGGTCTGGAAATGTGCTCAAAATAATGTTCCTGTAGACAGCTCCTTGATGCTAGTGTCTAACCTGTATTGTACTATGTAGATTAATTCCAGTCTGCCCAGAAATGTTGGTCGAGTATTGTTATTCCATGTTTTCCAAATGTTGCCATTAAAAGAATGAATAGACAAACAATGGATTATCAGTTTATGCAATAAACCATCAATAAATTTTTTCTGTGTTGAGTGACCAGAGAGTGAAAAACCCTGCACATTTTACAAATGATATAGATACAAGTGCAGCTCTTGAAGTACTTTCCATGTGGTACTATGAAATGTACAACATGCTGGTGCTATTTGACATGTGCTAGAACCTGGATTTTCTCCGACAGCCTGTAGAATTGGTTCTTCAGGGCCAGTTCTATGAGCAGATGTCAGACTTCCTTGATTTATAGTTTGTGGTGTCACAGGTCCTGTCTCAGCAATGCAATGATAAACAGCAATGAAAGTTAGATGATTCAGCTGCCTGTGGTCAGGAAATATAATCTGATAGAGTTGTGCAGCCTGACTTCAATCATCATTTACATGACTATCTGTAAAAAATCATCTCTGCTTGTTTCTGATAGCTTACCATTGTTAGGTGGAATAATTAACTCCCTACTATACATGTTAAATGCTGAAGAGAGAGTATCCATAAATGTACATGAGTGACAAATATAATCTAGTCTACAAAGAAAAATTTACCATAAACTGTCTTTAAACTTAACTCAAAAATGAAGGATTTGTGGATATATTTTTATACAGACTTTTATCCTTGTTTTGCTGTGAGGAAACTGCTCCCAGTGTTTGTAAATGCATTTTTGATACACCCTGTATAGTTTAAAAGTATGTTAAAAGTGCTCAATATCCAGGATAGAGCATATGAAAATATAATTTGTTCAATACAGGCTTGTTTCATGCTTGAGCATAGTCTTCAGATCATGGGCTGAAGATTCATTCAAGCATGAAACACTGTCGCTATCTGATGTGTGCATATAGATAGATAGATAGATAGATAGATAGATAGATAGATAAAAGAGAAAATAATTCACTTCAATTGCTCGTTCATCCATAGTAAATTTGCATCCAGATTTATACAACATTTCCATGTTCTTGGCAGATTTTCTGTCATCACAAAGTGGCAAATTTAATAACAAAAATGATGGAAGCAAAAAAAAAAACAAAATTTCAATGAAATTGGCTAAATTATTTACCCAAAACTTATAAAAAGAATTCAAAATTCCCAGCATGTCATGTTCATGTATAGTTAGATCAATGTAAACAAACCCAGTCTGATGAAGTGTTAAGGGATAAAATATCTCATGGAAAAGCTTTTTTGCATTTTGTCATACTCCTTTCCTCAAAAAGTGTTCTTGATATATATATATATATATATATATATATATATATATATATATATTCATCAGTGGTCTGAATGAGGCAATCATAATGATTTTTCTTTACATTGCTAAAAAGAATCCTGGATTTATAACCATTTAATTTTGCAATTAGTTTTCTTCTCAATTATAAGTATCGAGAAAGAGAGAGCGAGATAGATAATGATTTTTGATGGACCATCCTGTAATTTTTGTTATCAGGCGCTCATCTGTGAAAAGAATTTACAACTGCACAGGTATGAGACTGATGATTATATATATATATATATATATATATATATATATATATCTACACACACACACACATATATATGCAAAGTTTTAACGGACTTTCTTTCATATTATTTCTTATTAATTTATATTTTACATAAATTGGATAAGAAATGTCTGATCAAAAAAGTGTATACACTGAATATATGCTTTTATATATATATATATATATATATATATATATTATAAATTATTCTTTAGAATATGTACAAACTACAATCTACAGTGTCTCATCAGATAGTTAATGATGATGGTACTATCATTGTTAACTATTTTATGAGACTGTTCTTTCAATGTTGAAACAAAATGTACAATTATGTAGTAGATTGTAGTTTGTACATGTTCTAAAGTAAAATTTTTAATAAATACTCATTGTTCTATTTTTATATTGAGCACTGTTTTAAATTAATGTTTTGAACATTGCTAATATCTTCTTCATTCTTTATTCATTTGGATTTATATATATATATATATATATATATATACAGAGAGAGATAGCTGATTAACATTATTTTTTTTTTTAGCTGTTTATTAACATTTTATGTTTTGTTTAATGCTGAAAAATATTTTTGGGATTATACAAATAATTTTTGTGAATGAATATTGTCTTAACAATGTTTGGTAGATAACAATGACTTGTCTAGATAAATGACCAATCGCTGAATAAAGAGATGAATTCTTACCTTTCCCAAGGGTATTTGTACATAAGTGAATGTAACAAACTTCTTTTTCTTATAAAATCCTGATTCCCCAATCTTTTGTCTCAGTCTTGGTTTACATTATTAAATACAGAAGTTATACATCAAATGACAGTGTAGAAGGGAATAAAACTGGCCAATCATTAACTATCTTGTTCTTATCTAATCCTCTGTGACCCAAGCACACAATATTTTTCTTTTTTATCCAAGAATTTATTTTCTCTGACTCTTTCCCCACAACTCAAGCAAATGCAGGCCATTTATATGCATGTTACTGGCCAAGCTGGAGATAATAACTGCTGACAATCAAACAAATTACAATACAATGCTCATAATGTTCCACTCAATGTTGGTAGACTGAAATTTGTTCTTTCATAAAGCAGTTCATCTTTCAAAGAATTAGAGTCTCCTGACATATCAACAGTCAACACTAAACAGTGACTAATGCCTTTGGCCAACTGTTGATACAAGTGTGGATACAGATTTTTTTCCTCTATATTAAATGTACAGCCAAAAATTTGGAAGAAAAATAAAGCTATATAAATCTTATTTCTATACATATTGGTCATCTCGGAAATTTGTAATGATTGTTGATGCCAAAAGAAGAATTGGCATGTTAAATTCTAATTCTGACCAAGTTTGTTGTTCACATTGCACTACTACCTTTGTGAAAGGCATGAATCCATCTTTCATAAACTATAAATTAAATAGTAAGATAGATTGAGTTTTCTTGCCTTAGGTGGTAGCAAGTTTAAAAAAAAGAAAAATTCTGCATTCTAAACTATTTAAAATAATAGGACACACTTTGCCTTGATATGGTAGTTGATCTTGTAGCGGATAAGAAATTAATTAAAATCAACCTTCTTCACTTTTACAAAATTCGTAATGGCCTGCGAACCAGATTTTGCAAATAGGTGTTAAAATGATTTTTGACCAATAGGAGCGACTTGTAAAACTTGGAAAAACTTGGCAATCCAGTGGGAAATTCAAAAAGACTATATAAATGACCTTGGCATCAGTCAAGAGAGACAGATGGGAGCTGAGAGACAAAACAACTAAAATGTAACCAATTTCAAATCAACCCAGAGATAATGTCTCCTTATATCTTTCAACAATTACTACTATGGACATTTTGTACGAACTCTACCCTTAACTTCTTAATAATGTTTCTAATTGTACATTAATTCCTACAACTTATGTTATTCCTCCTTTTGTTATATATCGCCGTATGACGACAAAACAACAAACACGCATATATAAAAATATAAGGTTATATTTTTATTATTGACGACGAACTGTGTGGAATAGAGAATGGGAGGGTGAGGGCGCATATAGAATGGCTGACGGGAGTGTAGTCTGCCTGTGTTGTCTCTCTCTGCTTCCACCGGCCGCTCTCTGCTACTGGTGAATCCGTGTGTCGAGGTCTTTATATAGTCCTCTAGAACCGGGACTTTCCTTCCAGTTTTTGCCTCACCCACGCAACTCCCACGTAATTCTAAGAGGCACCTGATCTGTTTGCCTCTGTAGCCATTTCCGCCGCTGTCGGAAATAAGGTCAAAATGACATCCGCTCCGGCCTTGACAGGATGTATTTCACAAACACCTGTCTTGTCGCTTCGCCGCCCCCTTCACGGATGGAAAACACCATCGCTTGTATCACTTTCTCGGGTGGGGCCAGATTGTTATATTACACTTTTAATAAATTTCTATTTTAACATTCAAAATGTATATTTTATTATTCCACTCTTCTACACTAATCCACACATTCCAACTGACTACCAACCTTCTGATAATGATGGAAACCTTCTGATAATAATTCTGCATAAACTTGTAAGCTGTAGGGAGTTCAGTTAAGTAAGACACAAGGCCAAATCAAGGAAAAATTAACCAGCTCCCTATGGCTACAATCTAAAAGAACAATTCTGAATTCAAATCCAGCTTGAAATAGGATGAGCTCTATTAAACTATCTTGCTACAGCTACTATGGCTACAGTAAATGGCTGTCATGACTGTAAAGGGTTACAGGAGTCATGATTGTGATCTCTTTTTTAGTTGTCAAAATATATTGATCTTCTACTATCTTATATAGCAGTGAATTCTGAACAACCTCTTCTCTTCTGCTTTTGAAGCAACAGAGACGTGGTTCTATGAATCAATGCTAAAAGTACCATTAACAGAGCACGAGGGCAACAAGGAAATCTAAAAATAAATTTGAACTGCAAGGAAACATACACTTAAAATCAGAAAATGCATCTGAATTTTCTGGAATGCATAATAAAGAAAGAAAACTTGAAGGATTTAACACTGACAGGAGCTACTAAAAACAGGAGTAACAATGAGTAAACTTACTTAATGAGCATGTCTAAATAGAAGACATAGGGAGGAAGAGGAAATGTTACTTAAAGCAACAAAAGACAGGCACTTGAAAAATGGAATAATTACTCATATCCTAAAGTGACATGGAACAGAAAAGAAAATCAAAAACTTCTTAGTAGCAAAACAGCTGGAATAAACCCCAAAATATCAGCAATATATTTCCAAATTTGTGTGAGCAGTGAATACTTATCTTTTCACAATCCCTATTTTTAACCCTTTGAATACAGCAGATGGTATCGTTCATGAAAACTTTTATATTCTGGGTCTTCTTACTCTTAAAGGGGATCAGATAGAGATTCAAGAGAAAGTATGGGAAGCAGTTTTTATCCTGTAGTGGCTGGCAAGATATTTTTTGGGAAACTTTCTCCTGAGTTTAATTACTATGGCAATAAATCACTGCTAAAAGCAGTGAAAGCTGTGCTTGTCCTTGAGTGAATGACAAGATATCTTTCAGGAAATTTTGTCCTGAATTTCATGACTAAGGCAATGAAAGACATGTTTGTCCTAGAATAAATGACAAGATATCTTTCAGGAAATTTTGTCCTGAATTTCATGACTAAGGCAATGAAAGACATGTTTGTCCTAGAATAAATGACAAGATATCTTTCAGGAAATTTTGTCCTGAATTTCATGACTAAGGCAATGAAAGACATGTTTGTCCTAGAATAAATGACAAGATATCTTTCAGGAAATTTTGTCCTGAATTTCATGACTAAGGCAATGAAAGACATGTTTGTCCTAGAATAAATGACAAGATATCTTTCAGGAAATTTTGTCCTGAATTTCATGACTAAGGCAATGAAAGACATGTTTGTCCTAGAATAAATGACAAGATATCTTTCAGAAAATGTCTTTCTCTTAAATCTGTTTAATGTAGCAGTGTACCAAATACTGATTCAGGTGAATTAAAAAATGATGATAACAGTAGTGAAAGCTATAATTGTTTCGTAGCAACTGAAAAAATATCTTAAGAGAAATTACTTTATTGTGAGTGTTCTTACCAGTGTTATGCTTAACAACATTGCAGCCCTCCCTGTGGCTCCTCTACCTGCAAAATGCAACTTGCATCCCCTCAAACATACTGAACCCACAATAAATGGTAATTTAAATATTCTCAAAGCGCAGATATTTCGTGATCACAAAAAATGGAATTGGTGTTTAGAAGGTATACATTACGAATGTTTTCACAACTTTTAGCTACTTTTTGGTGTTTTCCTATTTATTTTCATAGCCGTTTCAGTGCGTTTTGGCTCTCAATCTTCAAGTTTTTTTTCAAGGAATGTTCAAAAAATTTAAACCCAAATTTCAAAAGCATTTTGCTAAAGAAAGTTTTCTATACTGTCAAAAATTAGACTTCAGGTGTTTATTTAAAAAATGGAGAGGGAGTGTCAGAAAGTGTTGGTATAGAGTGAGGAAAAAAAACTTAAATCAAAACAACATTAGTAGTAATGGAATGTTGCTAAAAGTAACCAAGTCATTTTAAAATGTCACAATGTAGTCAGTCCTAATAATTATTTTGTTAATTTTTTGCATTACAATAAATGTGCAGAGCCAAAGAGCCTTGCAGCTTCCCAGGGCATTGCAGCCTCTACGGAACTTGCGCCCCTCCCCCCAGCAATTGCAGGGTCTGCAGGGACCCTAAGCACAGCCCTGGTTCTTACTCTGGTAGTAAACAGAATAGTGATGAAAGCAATTCTTCTCCTGAATTAGTTGTCAATATATCATGCCAGAAGTTTCTTGCCGTGAGTCTCATTGCATTGGCAACGTGTAAAAAATTGATTCAAGACAATTGTGAGATGGTGATGAAAGTAGTGAAAGGAATTATTGTTCTGGAGCCTGGAGTGGCTGATAAGATATCTCACAAAAAAAATGATCTTAGCTCTTATTACTTTGGTAGTGAATTGGATGGTGATTCAAGGGAATTCATAGATAGTAATGAAAACAGTGAAAGTAATTCATGTTTTTAACTGACTGATGCAATATTTTGCAAATATGACATCACAAAAAAGTAATCTGGCTCCAAGTTGTTAATTTCATTAACATTCATTCTTGTGGGTAGGTTAGCTGTCAGTCAAGTGTCATACATGATGCACACTTAGGTAATCATGTCTCTTTCAATCCATGACTGAGTAGGCAGAAGATTTTCCCACAATAGGTTGCCATTTTTATGCAGTAGATTGGTTGCCAATCAGAGCTATAAAACCCCGTCTATCCTGCTATTCAAGCCATAGCTGGAGGGAAAAGAGATGGGTCCATACCTTTTCCAAAATATTTGTGCGTAAGTAAATGCAAGAAATACAACTGAAATTTCAACATGGCTCTCCAATTTCTTGTTCTGATTCAATATCCATTGCACCACAACTGCTGTATTTTTCTAAATTATATTGCCTTAATGCTAACCATGAAACAAAAGAAAATCCCCTACTGTTAGGAAATGAGTGTTCTTTAGACCTTTCAATCACAAGATCTTCAAGAACCATTTATTGTCTTGAAGTTTTTCTGCAATACAGCATTATTTATTAGAAGTTTTCTTTGGTTTTTTTTTCATTATTTTAACTCATAAGAACAATTCTAATAGATAAAATCAATTAGGATATACAAAGTCATGCTTGACTGAATTCAGTTTCTATAACTGGCTATTTTATTGTCGTATTTGTTTATGTCCAATATCAATGTTGAAATGAACATTGGGGAGATAATCAAGTGGATCAAAATTGCCCACTTTCATTATTTCATACATTATTTCCTCTTCGTTTTTCACATTTGATCTTTGCAACATTTATTTGGTTCAAGAAGCAGAATTAATCAGCAAAAAATATCAGACATAAAAATTATTTCCAAAACATAGTTCAGTAATCTAAGCTTAGTTCAGTTGTCGTGCAATGCACGATTTATAAAAATTTCCAAATTGATAACAGCAAATATTCTATTTCAAAATTTCGCATTTCTATGCAATTTTCCAAATGTATATTTAAGAATATAGATATTTGCATATATTCTTCATTTTTATCTATCTTTGTTTGCATTATTAACATTATTCGGACTATTGTCCTCATCTTTGTTGCCATGTGTATGACGTTTCAGCCGTTGTACACTCCAACCTTCTTCAGGTGCTAGGAATTTAGAACTGAACCCTTTATTATAATCACTGGGGTATATCATTCTTATTCCTTGCATAAAGTCTCTTTTGGTAGTCATGAGTTATCTCTCTCTAACCCTCTAAGTTACCAGGCTACAGCAGTGATGAACAAGTATTCCCTGTATCTTGTTCTCCCTTTCCTCTCTACTCTCATGAAGCTCTCCTCACACCAGTGTTTCCATTCTCTGACACCTCATGTGACCTGTTCCTATTTCTATTCACTCTCCTTTTATGTAACCCCCTGAACACCAATGGCAGAACTGCTTTGCTTGGGTTGAAACAATTATTAAAAAAAATTAAGAAAGTACTTATCTATCGATGAGACCAGAGTAAATAGTGGTGTCATCTACATAGATCCCTACTTGAGAACCGATTACATCAGGAACATAATTGACGAAGTTCAGAAATAGCATACTACATGTGATAGAACCTTAATGAACACCATGATGAATGCGTGAAAATATCTAGAAGCCCATTCAAAACAACCTTCATTGCATGCTTTGATAGGAATGATTGGGTTAAATCAAAAAATTGTCTAGAAATACTGTAGCCATGTAGCTTGCACAAAAAGCCAGTATGCTAAACCCTGTCAAACACTTTTGAGAAATCTAATGCAACAGTTCAAGCTTTGTCATTATTATATCCTCATAATATGCAGCTATTACTCCCTCTCTGTACCTCCTTGCAACAGACCTATTCAGTGATCTGCTGCCTTGGGTGACTCTTAGTTCTTGTATTGGGTGAACAATAGTAAGAAAAAAAAAAAACCTTCAGCCACTAAAGACTTTTGCCATCAGGCAGAGTTCAGTTATCCTATTTTGATCTTTTGTAGTTCATACCCACTAAACTTATTTT
Organism: Ascarosepion bandense; assembly: GCA_037127315.1. Classification (NCBI taxonomy): domain Eukaryota; kingdom Metazoa; phylum Mollusca; class Cephalopoda; order Sepiida; family Sepiidae; genus Ascarosepion; species Ascarosepion bandense. Next base: position 2,981,887 of record JBBBDQ010002023.1, on the reverse strand, counting down.
TGTATTTAAATGCAGACAAATCAATTTCTAAGGATTAAATTTGACTTATAATATGACATAATTCCTTAGTTCAAATGTTGTATACAGTGGCTACATTCAGATACAGTCATTTTCTCACCGGCGCAATGTGGCTTCCCTGTGTCTCTTCTACAAATACTTTCATGGCTTCTACTCCGATGAACTTAGTTCTCTGGTACCCCCTATATATGAATTTACTCGAGCCACAAGATTAGCAACTAGGTCTCATGGGAAACCAATAAAATGTAAATGCAAATTCTACTCCAGCAGCTTCTTCTCTTGCACTTCCTGCCTGTGGCATTCCCTTCCATTTACTTCCTTCCCCGACAGCTATAATCTCCAAGAATTTAAATGTAAAGTCATTTGTCATCTCCTGTCTCACTAACCTGCATCCTCTCTTTCATGCTCCTTTCTTCATCCACTCCACTCTCATCAGTATTCTCATCCTTCTCTTACCCACTTCCTGACATCCCATATAACTTGTCACTCTTTCTCATAACTTTCCTCCCATGTAACCCCCTACACAACAGTGGCAGTAAAATGGGGGCGATATGATTTTAAAAAACAAAAAAATACATTTGTTGGATTAGACATCCCCATTTTTCCTAAAGAGTGTAAATTTGCACCTGCCAGCCTGTGTATCTGAGAGTCTTAATAATGAACTTAATATGTTTGAATATATGTGAACATATAGATACTGAGGGTCCTAAAAAATTTTCAGTCTGATCAAGGACTTTTGCTAAAATAACCAATGTTTTGTTATTTGATCAGGGAAATGGGTCAGATTGAAAACTTTTTAGTACCCTCTTATATGGTTTAATGCTAATCAATATTTTATCTACATATACTTATATATAAGTATGTAAATTTATACAAAGGTAATCCTGTTCCAAATTAGTCATGTTGAGCTGATAACATCTTTCAGTTAATTTTATGCATTCATTCATTGTATGATTAGGAAAACAGGTGTGAAGACAGTTGCAAAGGTGGAGAGAAAGGAAAGGAAAGGATATACAGGGTGGTGCAGAAAGAACTAGGGTCAAGTAGTTAAGAAATGAGTAATGATATTGCATTTAAATTCCTGGAGGTTGTAGCCATCAGGAAAGCAAGAATAAGGAAGCAAGTTCCACAGGCGGGAAGTGCAAGAAAAGAAGCTGAAGGAGTAGAATTGTTGTCTGCATTTGGTTGATCTAACTGTGAATGGGTGAGACCCAGATACCAGTCTGGTTGCACGAGTAAACACCTGTTGTGAAGGCACCAGTGACTTAAGTTTGTTGGAGCAGAAGCCATGGAAATATTTATAGAACAGACACAGAGAAGCCATATCTCGTCGGTGGGAAAGTGGCTGTAGTAAAGCCGCCAAGACGGTACCTGTCACATTATTGATTACTGATTGAGATTGTTATGTGAATAAAGCACATATAAGGATATGGAGGATAGATATCTAGTGATGCTGAACTTGAAGTGGTTAAAATTGTAGGAGTCACTGAAGCATATTCTTGGGAGTCTATTCCACAAAGTAACAATTCTGGTGAAGAAGATGTTGAAGTGGAATTTACTCTTTACTCAAAAAAAAAAAAAAGCATTGAATGGACAGGGTGATTTGTTATTGTGAACATGACATGAAAGTGTCTTGAATTCTGAGCTGGTGAAATGAAGGGATGTAATCAGAGCAATACTAATAGCAATAGAGTAGTGATGGGATAGTAATGTTTTTTCCGTGGAGTAAGGGTTGCAGAGTTGGAAATAAATCATCATCCACAAAAATGGGTAAATGCTTTTGAACTTTTTCAAGGCTGGACAGTAAATACTAAGCAATACCAGTCCAGATATGACAGCAATAGTCCATTTTTTGTCTAATTTATGCTTTTTTTAAATCCTCCCATCCCAAGCATGGCAAGGACTACCACTGGTGTCAGGTGGTTATAGTGAGAGAAACAAACAAAATACAGGGGTTTTGAAAAAAAGATCAGAGATGGATGGGAATCAAGCCTACAGAAAAAAGCAATTGATGTTGCATTTAAACTTAATAGTGAGCATCAGGAAGAGACAACTGAAGTTCCTGGGCCATGCAAGGAGGAAGGATGACTTGGAGAACCTGATACTGACAGGCCAGATAGAAGGAAAAAGAGACAGTGGAAGGCAGCAGATAACATATTTGAAGGGCCTGATCAGATGGATGATGGAACGGGGGTTGTGTGGTATAACAGGAGAAAACATACTAAGAGCCACCAGGGATAGGGAAACGTGGAGAACCATGATTGCCTACATCCTGAAAGGATAGGACACATAGAAGAAAAATTATCTGGGAAGCAAGTGTATGGAAGGCAATTCCACAGATGGGAAGTGTGAGAAAAAGAAACTGTCACAGTAGAAGAGACAGTTATTTCAATAGTAAAAAAGATGGGATCTTGATGCTGATTTAATAGCATGTCTAAGTTTATGTGGTGAGGGAACCAAGGAAAGAAGCTTGTCAGATCAGTTGCCATGGAAATATTTGTGGAAAAGACAGAAGGGAGCTACATAATGTCATAGAGAATGGAAGTAGGAATTCCAGTATCTTTAGTAGTGATTCAAATATATGAGTTTCATTTGAGATCTGGAGTGAGCTTTAGACCCCTAGTCTTTTGGGGCAAGGAACCTCATTGGGAGTATGACCATTCATTAAAATTAGAACAAATTTAGGATCTGCTCAGTGGTTAGAAAACATTACAAAATTTTGTAGCAAAGAAAATATGGCTGTTTGGAGTACCAGTTGTATTCTGTTTTCTTTTCAATCACAATTGATGAAACGCCAAACACAATGCATGACCCCTCGACTCGTCCGCTGCTGCCCATTTCATGTTCTCTCACTTATGCTCATTTAATTGAGTGGCTGTCAAAAATTTGTATAAGCCACAAATTTCTCTTGAAAAGCCTCTGAGATCAAGTTGTTCTTAGATTGTAGATTTTGTATTGGCCATATTTTCTTTCATGAGCATGTTTTTTTTAAAGAAGGTAATCTATTTTCCTTTTTAAAGATTTATTGTGGAGATATTGAATGATGCAAAATGTTATTTGAGTGGATATATATATATTTGTGGAGACATCTCCATTTTTTATTAATTGAATTTATTACCTACATCAACTCCCTAGTACAAAGAGTGTGTGTTAGTGGGTTGCTGGTGGCATTGTTATATAATTTTGTACATGTAAAAATTTTTAGTTTTGGCTAAATAAATTCCCCTTTTATTTAAATCAATAATTAAATAAATCCTTTTTTGTTTGTGTTCATGATTTGGAAAGTCTACAAATTAGTGTTTGGATTCACATTTAAATGGCTTATTTCAATTTTTTTGTTTTTTTACAATAACAATAGCCACGTATGGAAATACTGGTTCACAAACTAGGTACTAATCAGGCTCAACATTGATTGACTTAGCTGATTGTACAGAAACCATGGTTTCAGCATAATGGGGCCATGGTATGTGTGTGTGTTTGTCCATCATATATATATATATATATATAGATATGTATATATGTTTGTCCATCATACAAAGGTAAATCAATACATCTGTTATCTGATCTGGAGTTAGCTGTACTTTGATCTGAATTTTCTTCATATAATGTTCTGTGTAAGTGATTAATAGGCACCTTTAAATTCAGTGCCAGTAACGAGAAAAGTGATTATGTTGAAAAGTAATTACTTATTGTATCAAATAATTTTATCATTAATGTCAGGCTGCAGACATTGACATACCTCAGCATTTATATGTATTGTATTGTTGAGCAATTTCAGTTGAATCCATTGTACTCACTTACGTGCAAATACCCTTGGGAAAGGTATTAATCCATCTCTTCCTTCCAGTTATGGGTTAAATAGCAGGACAGATTGGGTTCTATAGCCTTGGTCGGCAACCAGTCTACCGCAGAAAGCAATGGCAACCTACTGCGGGATAATATTCTGCCCAGTCAGTCATGTCTCTTTTAAGACATGATTGCCCAAGCGTGTATCACGTATGGTACTTAACTGACTGCCTGATTTTTGAGCAGGTTTCATTAAAAATGACAGACTAGGTATTGTGGTTAAGTCTTTTTAGTAATTTTTTATGTGATCCTATGATCTTTTCTTTTTAGGATGTAAATTGTATAGAAATTGTTCAAATGTTTCATTTTGCCGTCATAATCTTAGCCATTATCGAGGATGAAATTTATTATACATGTGACTGAATATGTCTAGTGTTTATGTGTGTAAAGTCGTGTGCATTATATTCTGAACATGGTAAGCACATTATTGCCATGTTCATAGTTGATATTAAGTGTTAGAATTTTTTTTTTATTAATAATGCTTCCATCACTTTTAGCCTTTTTTTTCATGTGGATGATGCTATTATATCTGTATTGTCAAAAAGTATGTTATGGATAGAATTCAGTAGGTCTCCATGTGCATTTAAATGAGATCAAATTGAACTATGGTCTGAAAAGTGCAATGTTAGTCTTCTAGTCAACTGCATGGTGGTGTGCCCAATGTAATGATTTACGAATTTGAACTGATCAAGAATGCAGTTCTTCAAATAACACATAAATTTGAAAATAATGTTGGTTCTCTGTCGTTTAGATCTTGCAGGTGAATCGTTGTATGTGTATATGTAAATATAGGGTACATATGAATGGAATAATATTCTGTATCCAAAGAAACACTATTCTTAAAAAAGTGCTCAATACAAAGTACAGCTAATAATATTTATTCAGAAATTATAACATCACTACAAAAGTAGCTATTTTATTTCGACACTTTTTGTGTCTTATCAAGCGGTGAGGTTTATAAGGTTTATATAAAACTCATCACTTGATAAGACACAAGAAGTGTTGAAACAAAATAGCTACTTTTGTAGTGATATTATAACATGTCATAATTTCTGAATAAATGTTATGTGTGTTTATGTGTGTGTGTGTGTATATATATATATATATATATATATATATATAGAGTGGGAGAGAAAGAGAAAGAGAGAAGGAGATACAACTATTCTGGTCCATGCCAGAGACAATGAAAAGATTGATAAGTATATAATTGTTAACGTTATGTTGACATTCTCTAAGAAGCTTTACTTTGTTTCTGTTACCAAATACTTTGGCCTCATCATCGACCAAATAAGGCATCAATACAACCCAGACATCTTGACACACTCAAGAATATTTGTATCAACTTTGATGAGTCTCAGTTTTCAAACAAAAAAATCTAATTATCTTCCAATATTCCAGGAAATCATTCAATAATTTCTTTTAACTCTGACATGAAATTTAGAGAACATATTGTAAGAATTAAAATTATCAAAAAGCATTCTAAGAATAAAAACATCTGGGAAATATTGTAAGAATAAAAACAAAATGTAATTACTTTTACTTTTTGTTTTTTGGTTAGAGTTTTCTACTAACAGTATAAAACATGGGTCTGCAAACTATTGGAGAGAGTGGGACAGAAAGCTATCCATTGTCTTGGAGAAGGGCCTATAATATCAACTGTATTATAACAAATTCACTCGATCTCAGACCAACCTGTGAAGAAAGCTGCATTGGTAATGAGGTTTAAAGAAAAAACAACAGAGTTAATGTTATCTAATTTATACAGGGCTCCTTATTTTAATACAGGAACAACAACTAACATCATAAAAATAATGCAAATTGCTTACTAAAAACAAAATCCAGTTAGAAATAGCAAATTATTTGATGAGATGCTGATTATTGTTTCATAACTTTTCTACATCAGGTGAAATATTTGTTGATGACAGGGGCAAAACATTATGCAGGTTGTTATCACCCAACCTTGGTTTTAAACAACTTTTAGTATATTTCACTTTTTGAAAAAGTTGTTCACAAGGAAATCTACTTCCAAATAATGATACCATTGTTTTCACATCATTCAACAGGATTTTCTATTTTCTATTTGGCAAAACATATTTTTTGTAGAAGTCAGTAGTGAATTCAGAATTAATTTTGATTTAAAAATGTAAATCAATTAACTCCAACTAATATATTGTTTGCATTCTTTGTTGTCTCTGAATCCATATGCTACTAGATAAAATGGTATCAGTGAGAAAGGTACTTTCTTTTTGGTCTTTGTTTTAGTAAGAGTGGCAGCTTAGATTCTGAGAGGAAGTAAGAGAACTGATGTTACAGGAATGAATGTCACACATTGCTCAGTTTCCCTTCGTGGGTGGTCTTAGACAGTTGCAAACCTGGGTTTGGGAAGTATATAAACACTTAAGAATTTTTGAAATGCTCTGTTGAATTTTGTGCTATTTTGGACTTATATTCAAAACCCAGACAAATGTAATCTATCACTGTCACCCAACCCATGAAGCACTCAGCCAATTGCTAACTATTCTTGCTCTGGCCTTCATTTTCTGTCACATTACCTCCCACTTCTCTCTTTCAAAATGAGGTACTGATCTGGCGACTCGACTGCAGCCACTTCCCCATCGTCGAAATGTGGCCTCCCTTTGTCTCTTCTATAAATACTTTCATGGCTTCTGCTCGGATGAGCTTAAGTCACTGATGCCTCCTCAACAGGTGTTTACTCATGCAACCAGACTGGCAACTGGGTCCCACCCATTCACAGTCAGGTTAGCCAAATGCAGACAACAATTCTACTCTTGCAGCTTTCTCTCTCGCACTTCCTGCCTGTGGAACTCACTCCTGTATTCTTGCTTTCCTGATGGCTTCAACCTCCAGAAATTTAAATGCAAAGTCAATACTCATCTACTAACCACTGGCCTCTAGCTTTCTCCCCCCCTGTATAACCTTCCCTTTCTCTCCACCTATGTATCTGTCATCGCACCTGCTTTCTCAGCTTTCTATTGTTCCTTTCTAACTAGTTTGTACTCCTCACTCTTTTCTAATTAATCTTTTTACATTTATGTAACCCCCTGCACATCAGTGGCGTTTCCGCCTTGCTCGGGGTGAAATGATTAAAAAAAAAAAAAATATTGAGCAAGCCTCCTGCTTTGTAAGACCGAGCTTGTCTATCAGACCAGCTTCAACGGACTTCCTAACTAACACGTGATATATTGCCATATAGGACAACACTTGAACTTCGGAGAGGTCTTCCGTCACCGGTAAGATATGCTTTAGAGCATTTCGAGATTTACAACAGAAAGAGAACACACTTCAGGGTAAAAGGGAGACTTCCCCCATGCACGAGTGCAACACTTCTCAGACATGAGAAGTTTTTACAGTCGTTTTCCTTCCAGAATTCACTCTCACCATCCACTTGCAAACATATATGGCTAAGAACTGGCAAGAACACGCCGAAATTATCCTGAAGAAAAAAATGAAAATTCAAAAATATATAGAAATTTCAACTTTTTCAATATGCTATCTGCAAGTTGGTAAGTTCAGATTTTCGATTAATTTATTCTACCATATATGTTTTTCTCTTTTACTAAAATATACTAAATTGTTCGGTTGTCTAAAAGCTGTTTCAACTTTAACTAAGTTAAAACTTAGTAATTTTTTTTTTTTCAATTGGAGTAGATAGATCTATCTATCGCCTGGTTCACACTCCACCCACGTCTATTGAACAGGTTAAGAGGCTCAACCCTTGTTCCCTGTTTAGGATGTGGTTTCCGGCTTTCTCTTTTCCAATCTTCTCACTTTTTGTTTTGTTTTTTTTTTTCAATTGGAGTAGATAGATTTATCTATTGCCCGGTTTACACTACACCCATATCTATTGAACAGGTTAAGAGGCTCATCCCTTGTTCCCTGTTTAGGATGTGGTTTCCGGCTTTTTCTTTTCCTTTTCCAATCTTTTCCCTCTTACATAGCCCCCTGCACATCAGTGGCATTACCGCCTTGCTCGGGGTGATACGATTAAAAAAAAAATGATTTAAATCATTGCCATGTGTGATTTGCAGCTTTTTCTTTCCATCTCTGACTATGCCTTCAGAACCAGCACAACATACATAAGTCAAATGAAATATTACACAATATAACAAGACATACATTCAAACATATGGCATAACAGTAAATAAAATTTTACAGAAATGCACAACAATATAAAGTATGACATATTATTCCACCAACAGTCACATAAATGCATAAGTTGTAAACACCACCTCTGAATTCTACTGGGTGTAGGTATCATCAGTATTATATGAAGTTAATTTCTCAAGTTGGGTCAATTCAGTCAAATTATTCTAGTGGCATGTCATTTTTTTATGTTCAAAGCTGCACATGTGGCTGTTACATGTTTTTCTCTTTCTTTTGTTTGGTCTGTGTGCACAAAGTTGCATGGGTATCAGAAATGTCTTTCTGTTTGCTCTTTGACAAACCCACAGAATTGGTCATTCCTTTTTTTATTCCTTTCTTTAAAAATAATTTCTTTGTATATGTCTTCAGTTCACAGTTCATGCATATGTGTGTGTGATCTGATTAGGAGTGGCCACTGTCCACTGTGTCACACCAAACAATTTTTAAAGGTCTACTACTTTTATCTCTTAAAACTAATTAGCTCAATTATACTTAAATGGCAGAAGTTTCATTTAAAACATTTCTGTGAGCAAGTTAACTAAGTCTCTGATATTTTTTCTTTTTTCTTCTCTTTCCTCTACACATGACCTTACCTTCAACACTAGTTGTCTAGCTCTCACCTATTCTACTAGATTTTTGTATAGATTCATCATTTTCTTCCTCCTTTCTTTTCCCTAAATATTGTGAGGTGAAAGGTCAGCTGAATCAGAGTTGCTGTGATTTTCATAAACCCCTACCTGGGGAGAGTGTCTACTTTTCTTTGCCCTTGTTTTGAGTTTATACTTTCTATGGTCCTCATCAGAACTAATTTGTCATGTTCTCACCTTGATATGAAAATTCTGCTTAATTTTAATTGAACATACTTTTGTATTATCATTACTATTTAAAATCAAGACTGAAAGTGGTTCTTGGGCCTTGTATTGAGTAAACAGCACTATTAAAAAATAGCAAAACTCTAAAAAACATTGGTTTTATATTCATTCTTACAATCATTTCTAGATTTCATAAGACTTTGTAAATAGGGTAGAAAAGATTGAACTTCTATACGTGATATATACCATTGCATGAAGTGTTAACTTTAGTGTCCCTTCTTGATGTCAGCCCTTAGTGAAAGAAAATTAGTCTCTTTTGATGTACAGCATACATGCTCCAAGTTTTTTTCTTTTTACATATACCCCAAAACTGAAAAGGATTACTTCTACTGATAAGGTTTTCCAACCTTCATCAGATGGTGTTTTGATAAAGATTCTCAGTATACTTGGAGTAGTGTGAGTGTCAGGAGGAGCATCCTGCCTTATAAAACCTTGCCTCAAATTTTTATGACAAATCCTCAGTTGAGCTGGACCAAACCATGCTTTCTGCAAGATTAATCCTGGTCTTGCATCATCAAAAATAAAAACACGGCTATGTATAACGCCCACCACAGCAAGTGGCTGGAAAACTGTCATCTACCTTGCTGGAGTTCGCACCATGAATTTTTCAATAACCCAAGCTCTTACCCAAGTGGTGGACTTCCCCACATGTTTCTCTAATAACCCTAATGGAAGGGACTCTTTACTAGACCTCTGCTTCACTTCCATCCCAGACTCTTGCACTACCAGGCAGCTCTGCCCTCTCAGAAACTCTGACCATGCCGTAGTTTCCATCAACATCTCAATCCACTCTTACTCTACCCAAGAAACCCAGACCAGCAGAATATCCTACTGTGACCAGAGAGCAGACTGGGATTTGTTCAGAGACTTCCTCTGTGATGTCCCCTAGAACAACATCTTCAATCTTCCCGTCGAAGACTGTGCGTCTGAGGTCTCCTCTTGGGTTAAGGTTGGCATTGATGCTTTCATCCCTGCCAGGAAATTCCAGCTTAAATCAAATTTGTCTCCTTGGTTCTTGCCCGCTTGCTCAGCCGCCATTGCCCACCGGAACCATTTCTTCCGGCTCTATCAAAGTCACTCGTCAAACTAAAACAAGCACCTTTTCGCCCCAGCTCGTAATAAGTGTAAAAAATACTAAACAAAGCTAAGATGGTGTTTGCTGCCAGAATGAAGGAATGCATAGAATCCTCTAAGTTAGGCACCAAAGATTACTGGTCACTCTGCAAAAACGTGCTCAACAAGGGTAAGACTTCAATACCCCCACTAATCAATGAATTTGAGGTCCTCACCTCCTCAGCAGACAAGGCTGAATGCTTTGCTCGTAGATTCTCCAATAATTCGACATTGGATTCGTCAGGAGTACCTACACCTGACTTCCCACCTAGAACTAAGACTCAACTGAATAATGTCCACATTACACCCGCACTGGTCTCTAAGATAATCTCAAAACTTGACCCTCACAAAAAGAGCGGTGGTGACAAAATCCTAATCATAGTCCTGAAGAAATGTGCCCCAGAACTCTCCTCTGTCCTCTCTAAACTCTATAACTTCTGCCTATCTGCTTCCTGCTTTCCTGCCTGTTGGAAGTCCTCCTCTGCAGTTCCTATATTTAAGAATATTGGCGAATCCTTGGACCGCACTAATTACCGCCCTATCAGCCTCCTTCCGATCTTTGGCAAAGTTTTCGAAGCCATCAATGCTGAGGTGATTCAGCATCTCACGGTCCATAGGCTTCTCTCAGACAAACAGTATTGTTTCCACTTCACCAGGTATACTGCTGAAATGCTTACAACCATTACCGAGTACAAATACAAGGCTCTTGACAAGAATGGCGAAGCCCGAACTGTTGCCTTGGATATCTCCAAAGCATTCGACAGAGTCTGGCATGCTGGACTTTTAGGCAAACTGCAGAGCTATGATATAACTGGACATTTAACCTAATCCAGTCATTCCTCTCTAACCGCACATTGAAGGTAGTATTAAACAGATATGCCTCCCAAAACTACCATATGAATGCAGGCATCCCTCAAGGCTCTATCTTAGGTCCCATGCTCTTTCTGATCTCCATTAATAATCTCCCAATATGCCATTAGATCCCAAGTAGGCATGTATGCCGATGACACCACAATTTACTCTTGCCTCGATCAAAAACCCGGTGTGGGTGACAAAGCGAACCTCGCTGCCGAGCTTGAAAAGGACCTCCAATCCGTAGTGGACTGGGGTAAGAAATGGCTCGAAAATTTCAATGCTTCCAAAACAAAGCTGCTATCAATTAACCATCATAGACAATCGCATCTACCTCCCATTAGCATGGAACAGGCTTGCCTCCCGGAGTGTAAAACACTACGCCTGCTTGGCTTTACACTCTCAGCGGACCTCAAATGGAATGACAATATCGAATACATTGCTAAATCCGCTGCGACGAAAGTCAGTTCTCTGTGCAGGGCCCGGAAGTTTTTCCCGTCTGAATCTATCCTGCATATATATAAATCTACCATCCGCCCGTGTATTGAATCCTGCTGCCACATCTCTCCTCAGGCTTCTTGACAAAATACAATGGAGAATCTGTAACGTGATCGATACTGACTTGGCAGACCGGCTGCAACCACTCTCCCACTGGCGTGACATGGCTTCCCTGTGCCTTTTCTATAAGTACTTTCATGGCTTCTGCTCTGAAGAACTTAGATCATTGGTGTCGCCTAGGTACGAATTTATACAAGATACTAGATTAGCAACTAGGTCCCACCCTTTTACAGTGAAACAGATAAGATGTAACAGTAACTCCAACAGCTTCCTTTCTCGCGTTTCCCTTTCACATACCTGCTTCCCCGACAACTACAATCTCCAGGAGTTTAAAAGTAAGGTCAATAGACATCTCCTGTCACACTAACTTGTATCTATTCTCTTAAACACTCTCACCATCTACCCAAGCCTCATTCTCAGTATCCTTACCCGTCTATCACCCTCCTCCTGACATTTCTTATATCTAACCATCCTTTCTCATCACTTCCCCTCACTATGTAACCCCCTGCGCAATAGTGGCAGTGGAATGCCTTGCTCGGGGTGAAACGATTAAAAAAAAAAAATGAATTAATCAAATCTTATTGATTTTTAGTAATTAAGCAAATATTGACTTGTTGCTGAGTGGTTAAAACATTAACATTCTGACCATAAAACCAAGATTCAAATCTCACAATGGCCAATTTGTCAAAGAGATGAAGTCATGATAACATTGTCTTTTGATTTTTAAATCATTTCATCTCAAGGGAGGTAATACTAAGGTGTAAAGGGTTACAGAGTATAAAAGAAACTAAAAAACATTGCTTAAAAGGGAAGGATTCAAGTAGACATAAAATGATGATTAAGATTTCATTTTATTTTTTTAAGTTCATAGTTAACAGAAAAAGAAAAAAAATGAGAGTAAGTTCCACAGGTGTGAAGTCTGAGAAAAGAAATCCCATGAGAATTGAATCACACATACTCTTAACAATTTCAACAGTAAAGTAACGAGAATAAGCTAACAAACTAATACTACACTTATACTTATGAAGGAGAGATGGAAAAGAGACAAACAATTGCCATAAAAATATTTATAGAAAAACACAGAGAAGTAATATTATAACTGGGAAAGTGATTGAAGCTGAGATACCAGATCAGGACTAATAACATTTCAGATTCTTCTTGGGAGAAATAGTTGCTGCAAAAAAACACATGTTCGCCCCATAGATGTTGCAGAAATACAAATGTGAGAGAACAGGCATCTTCAGTAGAGATTAGGTAGCCACCCTAGAAAATAGATATACTTAGAAATCAGCAGTAAGTCATTAACAAAGTTAATTTTTGATGTACATGTGAACTTTATTTCAGAGTCGTTTTCAAAATAATAGAATATGTTCAACAAACAAAGAATTTATCAGGCATGAGAAATCTAAAGATAGATCCCACACTTGAAAGATTTGAGTGAGAGAATGGACTACAAGGTAGTGGGTGTTTTGAGTAAGAATTTACACTCTAAAATTAGATCACATCATTTTTCATGGGGTAAAGTTAAATAATTTTCTAGTGAGGCCCTCCCAATAGCAATGAGCCTCTCTAAAGAATTTACTGAAAATCAAATTGTTAAGAATTGCATCTTAAACATAATTTTAAATTTGAATCTAGTCTTTCATTTCTATTAAAAAAAAAAAAAAACAAATAAAAGAGTGCAAGAACATTATTTAAACACTTTCATATTCCTACACTCTTGAGTAATATATTCCCAAGTTCATACTCAATGTACGGACTGAACTCTTATCTGATTCCAAAATTACAGTTTGGTTGAATAAAAGTGCTATTGATTTTTAATAATCATGGTTATTTCATCACACAAAATAAAATGATGATGACTAAAATAATTTTATAAAGATCCCAGTTGAATAAAGTAAATCCACTCAAGTCTTGTAAAATAAAACTTTTAGAAAGGCGGGAAAAAAATGAGATTTCAAAAGCTTTGTTCATTAACACTTCGTCCCTCCCATCAGATTGAGTGTTACTGATTTTCCAACATTCAAAATTAATTTTTGATGGAGATTGAAAGATACCTTATTTTCAATTCTTGCTCAACCAATTTCTTCAACTTTAATTTAGTTGTAAACTAGAAAAATATGTAAGAAGATTTTTAAAAAAAAAGTGAAATAAAGAAATTAACTGATTTTAATTTGGCAACAGTAAAATTAACCTGAAATATTTATGATTATCAGTAGCGGTGAGATGCAACCAGTTAGCACCAAACCAATTTCAAGAACAATTTCAAGATTTTTATAAAATTAAATTTTTCATTTATCTATTTATCAATTTCAAGAATTTTCTAACCCAAAGTTTTAGAATTAGGGCAACACGACTTTCTTGTGTCAATTTAAAGCAAGTTGAAAAGTATCAAAATTACACCTAATATTCTTTGCATATTTACATCATTTTTCTATCACAGCATGTGGAAGCATTTGAAGTATGATAATTAAAATCATTAGCACCATACTGTTATTATTAATTCCAAAAACCAAAAATATATACAGCAAGAAAAGTGTCTTAAAGATTTTGAGTTCCACCACTGATTATCAGTGACTTGTGTCAAGTTTGTACTGGACATGTAATAAATATTAAAAATATAACAAGTGAGCAAATTTCAGTTTCTGGATTATTCTGTTGCATTCACTTTTAAACTAGTACTCTTGGGAAAGGCATTAATCCATCTTTATCTACCTACTAAGAGTTATCAGAGTAGATTAGGTTTTCAAACCTTGTGTGAGAGCCTGTCTAGGAGCAGGAAATCTCTTAATTCAAAACTGTGGAGAATGGAATTAGAAACAATTCACATATAATAAAAAAAGGAATCTGTTGAGAGCCATTATCCCTTATATCCTGAAAAGAAATTACATTTAAAAAATGATAAAATGTACTGAATTTGAAAAAAAGTTATCTGAGGTTTCATCGGATGTTATAAACAAAAATAATAATTATGAAGACATATTTTTTTAATCATAAACATTAGATAATGATTGACATTGATCTTTAAAAATTCAAAAGCAAAGTTCACTCGGGGAGCCAAGTTCAAATTCCAGTTGAATTAGTTGCATTCACTTATACACAAATATCCTTGGGAAAGTTATTACTCCGTCACTTTCCCCCAGTTATGGGTTAAATAATAGAACAGACTGCGTTCTATAGCCTTGGCTGGCAACCAGTCTACTGCAGAAAGCAATGGCAACCTACTGCGGGATAATCTTCTTCCTAGTCAGAGACATGATTGCCCAAAGCATGTATCACATATGGCACTTAACTGACGACTGGAAAGTATGAAACTGGAAGAGATTTCCACAAATGAGAAGTGCAGATAAACAAACTGTTAGCATAAAACTTAGTTACATTTAACCAATTCAACTGTGAACTGATGAGAACAACCAATCGAGTACTATGCTTAAATTCATAAAGTCTCAGTAACATATTAAAAAGCTCATCGGAACAATAACCATGAAAGTATTTATAAAAAATTCACAAAGAAAAAAGTGAATAACGCTGAAATGTCAGGGTGGGATCAATATTATTACTGATTCTTCTTTGGATTTTATCAAGTATCTCAAGACATACAATAATTGTTGGTTGGTTGTTTTGTTTTATGGCATATTAACCTTGGCGGGTCATTTATTGACAACTAAATTTTTATTTATTTATTGCTGGTAATACCTTTTTCTTTCAACAATTTATTATTGTTTCTTTTATATAAGTTTTTGTTTCTAGTAATACTTTTTTATTTTCAAGTATCAAGATTCATTGGGATTTGTTTTTAATGGCAGGGTCCCCAAGTCCTACCCTGTTATTTAACCTATAACTGGAGGAAAGAAACGGATTAATACCTTTCCCAAGGGTACCAGTACTTAAGTGAATGCAGGGTATTTCTCTTTTTGAGCCAATATCTACTGTACCACAATGCACATCCATCACTGAACGCTTACAGCACCTGGTATTCCCAAGTGGTCACCCATCTAAGTAGATATACAATAAAAGCACCAGGCAATATGTGGTATACAAGGTATAGACAAATGGGAGACTTATAGATATGTAAGACAGATTCAGGAGAAAAGAAATTGTTTAGTATGACACATTCAACCAACTTTCAGAAAACCATACAATGAATTCACTATAATGTCTCCACTTCATATCAGCTGAGAATGTTAGTTCAAGAAAGTAAAATAAGTCAGCCTTGTTGATGGGAGGTAGGAATGGGTCTTTTATGTCATTCATAGAGAGAAGTTTTGTTTTGGAGGCATTAAAATTAACAAGCCATTACTTGCCACAGTTAATAACAGACTGTTATAACTTGTATGAGTTTCAATCCTCATTGCCACTATTATCCTGTGCATCAAAGCAACAAGTATTTTTATCACTCTGCATGAGTTTCCATATTCTTGTCACACGTGTTATAGTTTGCATGATTTTCTATCTTTCTTACCATTGTTTCTTCAAAACAAATCTCTCCTGTTTTTTTTTTCAGTCATTACAATATTTTTCATGTTTTACCAGTGTTAAGTTTCTTAACAAAAGTTTCATTTTTCTGTCATCTACCCAGATGCTGTATTCTTTTCTGAAAATTTGACATCTTTAAAAATATGGAGAAAATCTAAATCCATTATCTGGATTGTATGTAAAATCAGAAATGGAATTTGCGAGCATGTCATAAGTAAAAGAAGTTGAAGAATTTTGTTTTCCTTCATATTATTTCAATCAACTGTTGATGTTTTTGGTGTTCCAAGAATTGCTAATGTTACTGCATTTGTTGAATTTGTACCACAGAAACCACTATTTCCTCCATCTTTGAGGAATGGCTTCTTTAAGTATCTTCTTGCACTTATTGCGAGCAGAGGCAGAAAGATGCCTGTTATGGTTTGACATGTGACTCCGATAAAGCCAGAAGAAGTGATTTCCCACCTGTGGAATTCCCTTCCATTTACTTGCTTCCCCGACAGCTATAATCTCCAAGAATCTAAATGTAAAGTCAATAGTCATCTCCTATCTCACTAACCTGCATCCTCTCTCTCATGCACCTTTCTCTGTCCACTCCACTCTCATCAGTATTCTCATCTTTCTCTTACTGACTTCCTGACACCCCTGTTACTCATTCTCATAACTTTCCTCCTATGTAACCCCCTGTACAACAGTGGCATTAAAATGCTTTGCTTGGGGTGATATGATTATTAAAAAAAAATTTCTATACTATTATAATGTGGATATAAAGTGGGGGATCAATTCTATATTACAATCAATATATACATTGATCCTCCACTTCATGGTCACTATCATTTTCTCTTACCCACTTCCTGACACCCCTATATAACCTGTCACTCTTTCTCCTAACTTTCCTCCTATGTAAACCCCTGCAAAACAGTGGCAGTAAAATGCCTTCCTTGAGGCGATATGATTATGAAAAAAAAAAAAAAAATCTGAAATTTTTCTCTTTTCTTTTCTGATGCACAGAGAGAAAGAATTTAAACCAATTTAAATTATTAGAGTACTTGAAGTTCTTTAAGTCTCTAGACTAGTTCATTTAGTCACTATGGGCATGTTATTTACTCTACAACACAGACTGTAGGTCATTATTTTCAATCAGCTGCCAGTTTCACCAAATAGAACTGATCAGACTTACTGTTAAGGCAAGAGTGAATGGTTGTATCATCAGCTTAGATATCAATTTGAGAACTGATTTCATCTGGAAGGTCATTGATGGAAAATTAAGAACAAATTAGGTCCAAGGATAAGACCTCTGGATTAGTCCAAAAAAATCTAGAAGACTAGCCATTTAAGATAATTTGCATTATTGTAAGTTTAGATAGAGTGATTTGAAGTCTGAAACCTCAGTGAAAGAAATTTAAAACATATGAGCTAAAATTTGTTTTTCAATAGTTATTGTTTAAATTGGTATCTAATATCAATTTTCTTATATGGCGATAAATGCTGGACAATTTCCTAATAGAGCAAATGTAAAACAACATAGATGTGGTTCTACAAAAGAATGCTGAGAGTACCATTGACAGAATATGTTTTAAGGAAAATGAGAACTAAGTGGGTGCATGTACTTAGAAATTTCTGGGATGCATAATGAAAAAAAGAGTGCTTGGAGAATTCAACACTCACAGGATATACTGACAGTAAAAGGAGCAGAGAGAAACTGAAAAATACAGTAAGGGGACAAACGCTGCTTAGAAATCCGAGCAAGAAGAAATTGTGGGAACCCTTATCACCAATGCCTTCAAGGTACATAGTCGATAAGGGATCCCCACATAGCATATAAAAGAAGATTGTAAAAAAAAAAAATGCAAAGCTTTTCATTCTCATTTACTAAATCTAAAAAATTAATTATTGAGTGATGTACCTGTTCACCTTGTCAGGGCAAAACAATGTTTTAAAATCTAACTCATTGAAAAAAAGAAAAGTATGGAAACGGTTAAAAAGGACCAAAAAACTTGCAAAAGAATTCCAAACATCATAAAAAGTTTAAAGAATCTCTCAAAATTAATTCATAATTTTCACAATATTCTTAAGACTCATGTATATTAGAATCAGAAATCTGATTTAAAATGATAATTTTGCAGAGTAACTTCTCCCCTTGCCTTCATCATAAACCATTTTATCTGTGTAAAGTTTACTTTACACTAAGTAGAAAATGACCAGTGTAGTATCTGTGCACTCTGTCTAGGACCAGTGTAGTATCTGTGGACAGTTAAGTTACTCTTGTACACCAGTATAAGCGTTAGTTTGATTAAACTATTTCCCTCAGTTATCACCCCAGTACCTTCAGATACAATACTAATTTGGTACAGTAAATTTTAAAAATACCTCCCAGAACTATTATTCAAACTAGTACATATATTAAACTTATTAAAAAATTCTTAACAGAAGATTTGAACTGGAATGTTTATTTTTTAAGTTAAACAGTTTTCACCAGCATGACTATTTCAGATAGTGTTTGTATCAGTACAAATGAGTAGCTATGTAAAAGTGGGTTGCCAATAAGACATGTTTGTCAATATATATTGTAATGAGAGAGAGAGAGAGTACGAAGTTGAGTTATGATTTTCCAAAAGTGATAATACAAAGTGAGTATAAACATGTACAGTTCTGTTTTATACAACTTTAAATTAAAAAATGTTTAAAAAGACAATTACAGCGCACACAAAATAAATATACGACATTCATCTATTCTATCTTGCCAAAAACAAATATGATTAGCCAATCAACAATCACATTAAAATTCTATTTTTTTTTGCAACAGAGTGTATGTGGAATGACTTCAAAAATACATAAATATTTAAGACTTAACAAACAACATCAGCAAGTTGGCTGTCTTCACGTAAAACAACATAGACTAACTTCTACAGAGGTTTGGGAAGGAAAGCATAAAACAAGGGTGAAACATCAATTACAAGATGAAGGAATGCATGGTTGTCGAGAAAAAAAGCAAAAAAAAAGCAGCCAAACATGCAAATTACAAATTGGAAATGCCAAAATCAAACAAGTATAACAATTTAAATATCTGGGAAGTGTTTTAAGCAAAACAGGAAAGTGGGACACGAAATCCAAAGGCACATTGAAAGCTAAGCAAAGTATTATGAAACAGGAAAATTTTGTTACAAAGAAAACTATTCAACTGTTCTGTAATATCAGTCTTCCTATATGGCAGTGAATACTGGAAAATCTTCTCTTAGATGAAGAAGAGACTTGAAGAAACAGATACGTGGTTCTACGCAAGAATGCTGTACCATAGATTGAATATGTGAGCAATGATAAAATTTTAGAGAAAATAGAAACAAAACTGATATTTAATTAATTAAGATACTTAATATCAGGAATAAATAACTGAAATTTCTAGGATTCATAATGAGGAAAGTTTGATACCCACAGGACAAACTGAAAGCAAGAAAGATTGAGAAAAGCATTACATAACTTCCATAGCAAGGTTGAGTAAATTAATAGTGGAACATGAAGAGATAACAAAGACAAAATTTATTAAGAGCTACAAAGGATAGGAAATTGTGGAGAGCCATGAATGCCAGTATCCTGAAGCGACATAGCATATAGAAGAAAAAGAATTTAAATCCATCATTATCTTCAATTAGGTTATCATGAAGACACATGTACTTTAACTGAGATTTATACCAACAGTTAGTCTTTTAACACATATTTGACAGCAACTAATCACGTTCTCAGTTTTGTGAATTCTTGCCCCGGGCAACATGTCTACTGAACTGCTAAAAAAAAAAAGAAAAAAAAAAGTCTATTTTATTCAAAGTCAGTTTTTTTTTACTGATGGTATTTGTCTCTTTCTCAGGCAAACACAAAGATGTACACATGCATAAGAGTGACTACTTTATTCTATCCAGACACTGAATTCTTCAGTTTCATTTTTAACTTCCAAAAATACATCCAGAATGTTTACCCTTTGAACTCTGCAAGGAATTCTATGCTGTTTATTAAAGTAATTCTTTGTTGATGTTACAAAAAATATATTCTTCAATTCTGATTTATCTGCCAAATCTGTATCTTTTGGCATCATTAACTCATTAATGCCTGCATTGTCGAAAATGGAATAGTTGGCATCAGTAGGTTAGAGGTAGAAACCTTTAAACTGGATTTTTAATAAACTGATAATTAATTCTGGATTTTATTTTAATTTTAATAATTAATATCAGATTTTATGGTGTGAATAAATGGGTAAAAAATTAAAAGGTTTAAGTAATTCTTCCATAAAAGTTACAGCTAAAATTGAACATTGGTTTACTGGTTCTGTTTGCTGTTATGATAACAACCATGTCACTTTGAAGATCATCTCAGATTTACTGTTTTGACTTAATTTTCTTTTTGGTAGTTTCCTTTGTATCATAAACAATTCACAAACATTCTGTATAAATTTTTGGGATTAAGGATTACCATTACTTTTATTAATTTACATTTGTACTAATATCCTCGGATGTGCGTTGTGGTACAGTGGATATCGGCTCAGAACAAGAAACCGGGGAGCCGAGTTCGAATTCCAGTTGAATTCATTGCATTCACTTACGCGCAAATACCATTGGGAAAGGTATTAATCCATCTCTTCCCTCCAGTTATGGGTTAAATAGCAGGACAGATTGGGTTCTATAGCCTTGGTCGGCAACCAGTCTATCGCAGAAAGCAATGGCAACCTGCTGCGGGATAATCTTCTGCCCAGTCAGTCATGTCTCTTTCGAGACATAATCGCCCAAGCGTGTATCACATATGGCACTTGACTGACTGACTAATGTCCTCAACTTTGTTGCTATCACAGCATTTCAGGCTTCTAACCAACAAGTAATTTTGATTTGAACCCTTTCTTCAATCTACAGAGGTAGATTGACAATGGAATAAGAACATTCAAAGACTAAGGATATCTTGTCTTGTTCATTTTAAGATTGCTCTGTTAAAACTTTCCCTGTTTACCCTGATCTCAATGAATGAATCAATTACTATACCACCAAACAGATGAAACAACAATTTAACCCACTAGGTTTTCTGCTGATTAAATAAAAAGATTCAGTTTGAAATTCTCCAAAGGTTACTTGAATCAACACACATCTGAAGAAGGCCACAGGGAATAATGGTTGAAATGTTATGATAATAATAAAAACAAATATGAAGACAGTCCAAAATCCATCTCTTTCCTCCAGTTATGGGTTAAATAATAACAAAACAGATTGGGTTCTATAGCCTTGGCTGACAACCAGTCTACCACAGGAAATAATCTCAACCTACTGAGGGATAATCTTCTGCCCAGTCAGTCATGTCACTTTTGAGACATGATCGCCCAAAGCATGTATCATGTATGGCACTTAACTGACTGTAAACCAATGGATGCCAATTAGTAAACTTTCCACTCTTGTGTAAATGC
Source organism: Ascarosepion bandense (assembly GCA_037127315.1). Lineage (NCBI taxonomy): Eukaryota > Metazoa > Mollusca > Cephalopoda > Sepiida > Sepiidae > Ascarosepion > Ascarosepion bandense. The sequence goes on along the minus strand of JBBBDQ010002023.1, from coordinate 2,960,554 downwards.
TGTTCTACATTCAAGGAATTTTGTGGTAGGTGGGTTATTTTTTTTAAGGATATTTAACTAAATTACATCATCATTTGTTTCTAATTAATTTTACACAAAGGTGTATATTTATTAATCTCGGAGATCTGTAAACCTTAGGAAAATATTTAATGCTTTTGAAAACTACCAAAGAAAATTGTAAATTTTATTTTTATCAGAACTCACTTAAAGGTCACTGAAGGCAGACCATAAAAGTCTTTAAGTAAGTGAAGCCTGAGGGTCTTGGCAAAGATAATCCTTCTTTAAAATTTTGTGAAATGGCACTACAAAATCATAAACAGAGAACTGTACCAAATAATGGAAGCTATATCACTTAAGGGCTATCAACAATAGCAAAACATTGAATGAATATCACATCTAACTCAAAGTGAAAATTTTTGTAAATGAAGATGTTGATATTCCACGCTATTTCAAACAAAAAATTAGTGTAGAATCTTTAGATAGCAACAGCCAGTAATCGGTTGAAGTTGAAACTGACAGCTCCAAGCTACCCAGCAAATTGGTAGGTGGTTTATATGACAGCCTGGGAGATTTCACTCTGCCATGTAGGCAAGTCTATTCTGTAGATTCTGATTGGCTGATGATTCCAGTGTGGATATTGTGCTCAATAAATATCAGTACAATATCCACTCAATGGTGATAGGAGGGAGGGACATGTAATGAGTTATAACCCTGTTTATTTTTGTCTGCCAACTGGACACTAGTTGGAAACATCCTTGTGAAGATGAGTTTCATACTCTTAATTGTTCATCTCCCTCCCCCTATCACGTGAAGGTAATGGCCTTTGTGGGGATATGAGTTCTTTGTAGCCCGGCTGATTGTATGGAAGTAATCTTGACAATGCTCGGGCAATTTTTTGTAGCTGGGCGACACTGGGTGATGATGTCTTATTTTCTTCAATGTGTAGGACATGCATATTGGGCTGTGCCTGACTTTAGGTATTTCGCCTTCTTTTACATGTATGTGGGCAGCTGGATCAGACATAGTTGGAAATACTCCATTGTTTTTGAAAGCTGTATTAGCAAACTGTTTTAGGAGCCAATCCTTAAGTTTGCTCATATTTTTTTTCTGTTGCTGGAAAAAGGAGTTTCTTTGGGCGATTTAGCAGTTGGTTCCCACTTTCATTACATTTGGAGTTGAAGTTTAATTTTTCATGAGCCTCTTTGACAGGGATATATTGCATGGCAATGTCAGATTTGTTTAATGTTAGATAATTGTGACTATATAAAAGAAACATCCTTGTGAAGGTGAGTCTTATACTATTAATTGTTCATCTTGTTTTTATAACAGCCTGGAAGATTCCACTCTGCCATGTATGTAAGTCTATTCTGTAGATTCTGATTGGCTGATGATTCCAGTGTGGATACTGTGCTCAATAAATATCAGCACAATAGTTAGAAAGGAACTTTCCATTAATAATAAAAAGTGCAATAACAGTTACTGGACTTTAAAAACATTTACCTGAAACCTTGTTAAAACAGTTAATATTGCCATTACTATAGTTTTGGTGTCAGACAAATTCTTATATCTGATTTTCTGTGCTCATTATTTGAAAATAAACAAGGGGAGACTACTCTGTAATTAGCCAAATACCAATTATTCTATTATGAGGCATCTTGTCTTGAATTATATTTGAATAAATACGCTTGCAATTTATAAAAATATTTTTATCGTAAAGTTTGAAAATGTTCATAATGGAAGTGAAAAAGAAAAACATTGATAATTTCTGTTTGAAATAATGATTTGTTTATTTACTAAGAAAAATATTTCAATATAAAAAACAAAATTCTTTTTTCCAAAATAATGATATATTTCATTCATGGATCTTATTTTATACAGAAATTAGAAATCTTTCCATTTTATCCCTTTCACAGTGAATATGATTTTCTTGTAAAGCATATAAACAAAAGTTAAGTCATTATTATTGGGTTAATGGTAATGGTGAAAAATAACCATTTCCATGCTAGAAACATCAAGCATTCACTGACTGAAAAGTTAGCATTAGTGCCACTTGAAGTTTATAAAATTCCTTAAAACAGTTTTCAGGAAAAGAGTCTTGTCTTTGTAGTGTGGAAAAGTTAACATATTAATGATATTGTTGTAATGCTGTCTTTGTTAAAAATAGCTAAGAATTAGCAAGTGTGTACATAGGATTCTGTTCCTTTGATACTCTAAATAGACGAAACAGAGAACAAGAGGTTTATTAAATACTCATCTATAGAAGAGAAAGACTTGTGTAAATCAAATACTTGTGGAATAGGAAATTAAGAATTAAAATCAACGCCCTTCTTCAATTTTACAAAAATTCACAATGACGTGTGAAATCCTGGTTTTTCCTAAATAGAAAAAGATTAACCATGTGCTTAAAGAAAAAGTCTAAACTGGATTTCGCAAGTAGAAGTTAAATTGATTTTCTAACCAATGGAAACGATCTGCAAGATCATAAAGACTTTCGCTATCCAGTGTAAAAAATGTAAATTACTATAAAAGGCTTTGTCAACGTCAGCCAGTCAGTCAGATGGGAGCAGCAAGAGAGACACATCTAAAATGTAACTTCAACTTCAAGTGACCTGGACATTTGTCCACTTTTCTCTTCTTTCTCGTGTGCTGATTCATTTTACTCCTTCTTCTCCATCCAAAGACATTCCTACTGAAGGAGCAGTCATACATACATACATACATATGTACATATGCATATACTCTTTCAACAAATTATGAGTACAAGCATTATATAATGCTTGATACCCTTAACTTTCTTATTGAACTTTTAACTGCTACCTATTCTTGTTATTCTTTCCTTTTAATAAATTTCTATTTCAACAGGAAAAATGTATATTTTATTCTTTCACTATTCCACACATCCGCACATTCCAAATAGCTTCAACTTTCTGATGAAAACCTTGTAAGCTGGAGGGAGTTTGGTTATGTCAGACACAAGGCTGAATTAAATAAACATTAACCATCTCTCTATGGCTTCAAACTACTTAAAACTTTCTCTAATGTGGCTACTTGCCATATTTTTAAGTAGGAACAGTCTATTGTCACTGTAGTAGAGAAGAGCAGGATGTATGGCGAGTTATACTTTACAACAGATATCATTATATTCCCTTCTATTTACAAGGACTTGGTATTTTGCTGTTGCTGTTGTTAGAAGTGTTCAATTGATGTAGTTTTTGTTATTTAGTAATGCTCATTCTTTGTGATTTTGCAGCATCTATTTTTATGATCTAATAAAAGATTGTCTTCTTTAAAACCTACAAAATTCATTGGCTTGAATTTATTTTTAACCATTGATCTGAGAAAAATCTATGAAGCTGATAGTTAAGATATATCTGCATGAGGAGGACACCCCACAGCTTTTTAAGGAAAGGACTTTAATTCTTAGGTTAGTATTTTCAGTTCTGTAGCATATTGCAGTGTTGAACAAAACTACTTTGTGAAGACTGAATTTTAACCCCACACTTCTGTTATTTTGAAAATTGAACTAGAAATTACTTCATCATTTAAGTTCGATTATTTTAATTGTATTGCCTAAGCAAACATCCTGCTATCATGTGCTGTTTTTTCTTGTGTTATGCTAAGTTAATCTAATATAATTTTCATGGTTCAGAAATTTGGCAAATGAATAGTTTCATTATCAAAATTTTATCTAAACTAAAATCTTACTATTTTTAAAAACACCAATTTTATTTTGCACGAAACTGAACGTTTCTGATCAAATATCTTAATTGAATTATTCACCTTCATTAGCATTTATGGAAATTCTCATTGTTCCAACTTTTGTTTTATATTTAGTAAATTTTTGCAAGGAAGATTTCATTAAAATGAAACTATTAATAAGTTCAAACATATTAGCTTTCAATCAATAAACGTTCTGCCCTTTGTTGTAATATTGTCTGCCAAAATGGACTAGGTTGCACTGAATAAAATTATGAATTTAACTTTAATGTGCAATATTACTTAAACGATTGGCAAAAATAAAAAGAATAATCTAGAAGATTTGAATATTGTACTATTTTGTAGTTTATATTATTAGGCAAATTAACCTCATCCCATCTTGAATCAAATAAATCCTTTGGTACCAATGAAGGTTTTAATTCATAGAATCAATAAGAACATAAGAAAAATTGAAGTCTTTTCTCATTTTCCCTTCCCTAGTAAATTTAATCAAGTTGCATTAAGATAAAAATAAATGTGACTTAGTTCAATAATAACTCACAAGGTAAATTGACCTTTATTAACAATTCTTTGTTTAGTCAGATTTTTACTGGTAGATTTAACAGCAACACATTGAGGATCAAGCAAATCTTTTTGGTTCAGTCAATAAAAAAAAAAAACAAAAAAAAAACAGACCAAGAATGAACTAAGTACTTTCTCAGTTTGTTTTTAGTCATTGTCTGCTTTTCAGAATTGATGGCTGATATAAGCAATAATGGTAAACAAAACAGGGGAAAAAAATGTTGGTCTTTTCTTACTGTCATTCTTTCTGTCTCTAGCAAGAACATCATAGCACAGAATGCCTGAATTCAAATAATTTTTCTTTGACCAAGGAAAACATATTTATTTTACAAAAAAATACCTTTTCTATATTTATCCTTTTATGTTTTTCTTAAAATATTTTTCTTTGTATCTAAATTCTTATATATATATAAAATTCATATTTTATTTATATTTTTATGTTATGTAACAGGACCTGTCAAAACTCATTGAAAATGTTTTGTTAAATTAATTTTTCTTAAATATTTTTATTTCTATTTTTGAATAATCTAAGATTATCTCATTAAATCTAATGTTGTATTGTTTACAATTTAAAAGAGTTCTGATTTTTAAATTCTAAAAAGTAAAAATATCCAAAGAGATCTAACATGAAATAAAATAAAATGTAGTCTGAACTCATTCTTTCGACAGGTTTGAGGGGTTACTCTACTAACATGGTATGTCTCATTACTCTGCAGAAGTGATAAGGTTGTATGATTGACAGTATTTTATTTTTTTTTAATCATATCACCCCGAGCAAGGCCGTAATGCTACTGATGTGCAGGGGGCTACATAAGAGTAAAAGGATTAGAGGAGAGTGAGGAGAAGGACGAACCAGTTAGAAAGGAGCAAGAGAAGGATGGGAATACAGGTGTGTTGACAGTTGAAAAGGTGGAGAGAAAGGAAAGGATATACAGGGCGGTGTGGAAAGAACTAGGGTCAAGTAGTTAAGAGATGAGTATTGACCTTGCATTTAAATTCCTGGAGGTTGTAGCCGCCAGAAAAGCAAGAATAAAGAAGCAAGTTCCACAGGCGGGAAGTGCGGGAAAAGAAGCTGCAGGTCTAGAATTGTCGTCTGCATTTGGTTGATCTAAATGTCAATGGGTGAGACGCAGCTGCTAATCTGGATGCACGGAGGCACCAATGACTCAAGCTTGTTGGAGCAGAAGCCAGGGAAGTATTTATAGAACAGACACAGAGAAGCCACATCTTGTCAGTGGGAAATTGGCTGTAGTCGAGCCACCAAGTCGGTACCTATCACATTACTGATTCTCCTTTAGAGGCTGTCAAGAACACGGAGATGAACAGCAGGGGCACCAGCTCATATATTGCAGCAGTACTCCATGCACAGGCGAATGGTTGATTTGTATATATGCAGGATGGTTTCAGGTGGGTAAAACACAGTGACTCAACCTTCCGAGCAGTGGATTTAGCTATTGACTCAATGTTGTGGTTCCACTTGGATCAAAAGAGAGGGTAAAGCCAAGGAGGCACAGTGTATTGTTTTTGGGGAGACTCGCTTAGTCCATGCATATGAGAGGCAGAAGAGGTTGCCTGTGATGATTGACAGACATCAGCTTGGTCATAGACACATTGAAATTTACAAGCCACTTCTTACCCCAATTCACCACAGAGTATAGATCCCTCTCAAGATCAGCAGCAAGATTATGTTTGTCCATCATGCCTGGATTCTTACTTATGTGGGAGTAAATTGTGGTGTCATCTGCGTAGATGCCTACCTGGCTGTTGATCTCATCTGGGAGGTCATTTATGAAAATAAGGAAGAGCATCGGGCCTAGGATAGAGCCCTGAAGGACACCAGGGTTTGTACAGTAGGGATAGAAGTTACTTTGTTTTTTATGTTATATAATAGATTGTGCATAAAATATTTTTTATTGTGATCCAAATTAGAATAGAATTAATATTTTATTGATTGTTAATTATATATTAATACCTTATATATATTATTAGACTTAATTATATATTCATACATATAATGCAGGTGTGTGTATGTGCGTTTGTGTGATAGGATAAAATACAAACAAGAAATGGTTATCAATCTAACATTTTTAACTTTTATTAAAGCTTTATCAGATGAATATGGAGAAAAAGAAATTCTGGTATTTTTATTTCTGTGTTATTTAATGTTCAATGGTTAAGCAGGCTTCACATACATTTGACTTTTTCAGCAGTGCTAGCTTAAGTTATGGTGTTCTGAACTGAAGGACAGATGACCTCCTTTCAAAGCACGCAAAAATATATTTTAATTATGAATAAATAAATTAGAATTTTAGTGAAGATTGGTTCACTGTTGTATCCTGATCTCATTCTTTATTCCATCTTGAGGTGCTAGAGGCTTTACATATCATTTCCAGTAAACCTTCACTGTGTAAACAACATGAAATGTTGGGGTTCGATACTATTAGCCTCTAGCTCTTTGCATTCATAATTTTTTTTTTGCCTCATTTTCCATGGCACACTTTATTTTAATTCTAATTTAAATTGCCCACAGAGGCCTGACGAGCAGGAGCGAAACTGGTTGCGTTGTTTTTTTATTACTATTTCATAATCTGTAACAGCAAACTACACACTTTCATTTCTTTAATTAAATTTTGTACTTATAAAAACATTTTCAAATTAGAATATGTATATACTAGCAGTATAGCCCGGCATTGCTCAGGTGTAATGAAAGCTTTAAAACTAATCCATAGTCCTGGAGCTCAGACTCTTTGGACGTTGGCACGAAAGACTAAAAAGCAATAGTTGTTTCCAGTTAAAGCGAAACTGTAGACTGAAAGAAAAATGAATCTAAGTCTAATTTTGATTTCCTGGTATCGCTATCAAGTAAGTTTTTTTGTATCATAATCTGAATTTTGAAGGCTAAATAAGAGCTTTAAGTAAATGGTATCATGGCTGAGACTAACAACTACAATTATACCTACTTAGAGCCAAATCCGAAGCAAAAACTAAAATAAAAGGGCTGAAAAAAATACAGATATACAGGCAGATAAACAGACACACACACAAACATCTTAATTATATATATATATTATTGATTTTCTGCACTATTGTAAGAACTGCAGCCTTGAAACTTCTGAATATCGTTTCTTATGTCTTTGTCTATGAGTGTATCAAATTTGATTAAAATCGGACCACTCCTTCTATAACCTGATTTTTTTGATTATCGATTTTTGATATTTATTGGCGGTACCTCAACACAAAACCTAGCTAAGAAGACTTGCAGACGCTTATAGTACAACTGTGTAAATTTTCAAGAAAATCAGTTCAGCCGTTTCAGAGTTTATAGGTAATGGACAGACACACACACAAAATTCCATTTATAAATAAGTTTAGATGTGTGTATGCATGTATTATTATTATATTTTCATAAGTAAATCAGTTAACTTGTAGCCTATGATGAAAAGACTTCTTCTGATTTTAGATTGCACAACATAAAGACTTGAAAAATTTTGTTAGGAAAATTACTACAGTGGTTAAGTCAGTGGGCAAGAGCAGGAAAAGCTGAAATATTACCAACGAGATGATATCCAAATTTAATTGATACCAAAATTCTCTCTAAAATAAGATTGTGTAATGTATGTCATCATGAAAATGAATGAATGAATTAATTAAAATATTTGTTCAATAAATCCTGTGGCTTCATATATTAACAATTTTTTATGCTAAATCCATCCAAATACTGCTGTGAAAACAACAGCATTATCACATGATAACATTGAGGTGAGGGCTGATTATGGAGTCCAAATATCATTACTTCTATTCCTAGCAAAACCACACATTATTACCAGCTTTGCTGACTTGTTGCCACAGCGTACAAATGCTCGAGCCATGTTGATGCAGCCACCCTTTAATCTGGGAATTCCTTAATATATTTCAACTTTTCTGTATGATAAGAAAAACAAGTACTCAGCCTCAATCACTTTCCTAAATCAATATTATGATGTTTAGTCACTAAAATACTGAGTTTTGGAAAATAGGTAATGTTAGGAAATTTTCAGCACCCCAACCCTATATACACTACCGGCCATAATTATTAAGCCGCCCCAGTTTAAAAAAAAAAAAAGATGTATTTGATACTATTTTAAGTATTTATTGCCAAGTGGATAATTCTAAATTAAAATGTAATGGTTCTTGTCTGCACAATAACATGTGCATCAAATGAACTGTTCTGGTATCCAGTTTTTGTGCTCTCTTCCCCATGCTAGTCTCTTCTTATTATTGGCTGGCTGAAGCAAAGGCTTCCTGGCTGCCTTGTAAAATTTTGCAAGGTAATAATAACAAAAGAACCATTATATTTTCAGAATTATCTACTTGACAATAAATACTAAAAATAGTATGAAATACATAATTCTTTTTAAAAACTGGGGTGGCCTAATAATTATGGCCAACAGTGTATATTCAGCCTGCTAACAAATAATTTACATAATGTTAGAGATATCTAATATAACCAAAGTAAATCAAAAAAAGAATCAAATTCAGTTAATATTGTATTATAAAAATTATTTTTTTAATACGTTTTCTTGAATAACATTAAATGGGTGGATTCTAAGAAGACAAAGCCCAACCAGGGAGTCAGTTTAAACAAAATTCTGGTGCATGGTTATTTGGTCAGTTTTTAGAAGGGAAGTCAATTCTTTTTTAAAAATTGTTCAGCACCACTCTTATAATTTGAAAAGAAGGCCAACTATAGTGGAGTTCATAGAGTCATTGTGAACTCAGTTATCTATTCATTAGCTGCATATTATGAGTTTTGCCAGGGTGACATATAGCCCTTGAGTACAGTGTTTACTTCCTCCTCAAATGGCTGTCAGTCAAGGCTGAAGAGCCCAGTCTGCTCAATTATTTAATTCATAGTTGGGGTGATAAGGTTATTTACATGCAAGTGAATATAATCAACTCAACTGGAATTCGAATTGCTACCCATTTTTGATAGAAGTTTTCTCTACTTTTTAACTCATAGTTGAGGGGAAAAGAGATGGATGCATAGCTTTCACAAGGATATTTATGCGTAAGTGAATGTGATGAACTCAACTGGAATTTGAACTCAGCTCTCTGATTTAACATTCCAAGCTTCTATCCATTATGTCTCTTGATAAAAGGTTTGAAATTTTATCAAAAATTCATAGTTCAGATTTTTGTACTGCAAGAAAATGGAACTGAAATAATATGAACACAGACAAATCATTTGAATAATCTTAGATAAACATGCCAATATGCATGAGAAGGTGCTGAAAATTTCTTAGCTCAACCCACTTTCCAAAATTATTATTTTTTGATTTTGGGATGTGGGTCAGACTGTAAACTTTACTGTATCTGCTAGTATCATGTAACATTATACCGTGTATTTTGTTAGTTTGTGCATAAAATTGACAGGTGTCAGTTATATGCAGTATCATCTCATCAGCTCGATTGTTTTCAGAGTTTTTCCCAAATGACCATGGCAGGTAGTTCCAGTGTGCAACTGCATGGTACCAGAGACAGGAAAAGTCGAAGAAGAGACATGAAGAGGGAAAAGAAAAGTCAAGAAGGAAAGAAAAAGCTAGAAAGAAAGAGTGAAAAATGTGATGTCCAAAGAAAGAAAAAGTGTAAAGGTTATCTGTGTGAATATATAAGGATGGATCAATAAATCCATAGCCTGGCATATGGTTATCAACTGAACTTTGATATGAAATGTATAATGTTTGTCAGATGTCGCAAAACTAAGAAACATCTAGAAAGACAAGAACATAAGCTTGTAATCAAAGGTCAGTCTGATTCTTTTGGTATGCTAGTGCATCTTGGATATTAGCAACAAAATTGCAGCAAAGAATCCAAGAGGTTACAGAACCATTTCAGACATCATCTATGTAGAGTAAATCACAAATAAGTACAGTCAAGCAGAATAAGATGGAATGGTATGGACATGGTGTAGAGGCCAACAATCTTTCCACTACCATTCTACAAGCTACCACCTGAGGCAAAATATCAGATTAAAGAGTAGACAAAGGATGAAAATGGTCTGACATCAATGAATGTATGAGATCGTTCATAGAAATTCATATGTTGGCATGTAACTGAAATATATGAATGAAGCTGGTCAAGAGTTTTGTCAGACAGTGACCCTACAACCACACCCAGTCATAATTATGATTTCCTGGAAAAATTTTATTTTGTCATACTACAAATGATAGTAATGTCTTCAAACATAAAGGTATTGATTAACAAAATGACAATGTGTAATTTTATTAAAATATCTATAAAAGTAATGTCCATAGAAGCTACTTTACTGTAATCATATATTATATTAAGCGGCATATGCACAGAGCATAACCAAAATACTGTACGTTATTTTGTGAGAGATCTTGAAAGAAAAAAATATTTGTTTGTTATTACTGAAAAATCATGGCTCTTGTGTCCATTGTAAACAGAAAAGACCAACTGAGTCATGGCCAAGAGTGTAGAGGCTACAAATTTTGTTATTAAATCATGGGATATGACAACAAACTTACCTATTTTTACTATATTGTACAGTACACACACATATACATGCACATAATTACTGTTACAACCACTAGCTAAAGTGCTACTGATACGTTAAGTCTATAGGCTCTCTTCTCCTACTCTCTCACTCTTTACTACCCTTCCATTTGGCAAATGCGAGAGAAAGGCCGAGGAGAGCAGTGTTTATAGATTATAAAAAGATAGAAGGAATGGAAAAGCTTGTGTAGAGAGTAAGTTTGTTATCTTTCTTCAGTGGCCTAACGGACAAAGTAACAAAGGAAGGAACAAGCAGAATTATTATATGATGTTTGATCTATGTGATTAATATTCACCACTGAAATAAGAAAGGTAATTATGTTGAAAAATATGTCTTTAGTATGTATGACAGATATCTTTTAAGTTGCAGCTTTATTGGTTTACTTACATGTCTGAGATGACAACAACGTGTACTAAGTTGATATGTTTGGATAGAGGTGTACGTGTATGAATATAGAGATTATTCCATTATTTTATACATTTTGTATTACACACTATTAGAATAACAAACTTTTTGAATAATACTAAGGAAACAACAGACTGAACATGTGGGAAACGGAGAAGTTCTAAGGAAAATGAAAACTAAAAGATGCTTAGTCTTACTAACAGAAAGAAATGGTTGAAAATTCTAGAACAAATAATGTGGAATGAGGGCTTAGAGAAGTTTTGGAAGCAAAAGTGACAGAGGAAAACATTGAGTAAATTACCAAACAAGCTTGTGTAAATGGATGCCTGGACAGAGAGTGAGAAGATAATAAAAAGACAAGCTTTACTAAAAACTACAAATGATAGGAAGTAGTGGAGATCTTCTTTGTGCCATGTCCTTAAAGTTCGGCACAAAAAAATAAATGGAAAAATACATAGCAATAAAAAATAGCTACAATGTTTAGCTTTAATCTTTTTAATGCTACATCTTTTAATTCTGGTGCGATTATCTAACAAACACGTCAAAGTAATTTGACATTATCAGATTATAGATTTTTGTGTAAGCTAATCAAACAAATCAATCTGAAAGAATACAAAAGAAAAATACTTTTAAGCATTTGAAAACTAATATCTTTATTTTCAAGCATTGCTTTTTTTAAACAGTTGATATGCATTGTTATGTAATGGATATCAACTCAGAATAAGAAATTCGAGAGTTGAGTTAATTACATACCCTTGGGAAAGGTATGAATCCATCTCTTCTTCCTCTAACTAGCAGGAAAGATTGTGTCCGAAAGCCTTGGTCAGCTCGTGAGTCATGAATCAAAAAAGACATAATCATTCAAACCTGTATCATGTATGGCACTTAACAGACTGATTAAGAAGCAGTTCTCTTTTACAAGTAATTGGATATTAACAAAATTTCTGGCCAAAGATTAGATTAGTATATATACTTGAATACTTAATAGTGCTTAATAATAGATGGAAACGACATAAACCCAATGTAGAACTGTATGAGAACCTACTATGAATTATGGACATGATCTCTGAAATGTAAGTATGGTTTAATATCCATCACTAGAGAAGTAAACAAGAAAATATGCATAGCTTACACTATGGAATCCAAATCACAGGAAAAAAAATCAAGTGATAGATCAACAAGAACCTTCATCCCTCAAGTTATAGATAACTCTGGAATAAGAAAGAAATAACCAAGTCAAGCTATGGATGACAAAAGTGGATGGAAAGAAGTGATCAGAAGAGTTCATTGGATAATGAACCAGATCAGACAGATTAATACTTAAAAAACAAGGAATTTTTATCCTTGCAAGTCTTCATGTTTATACTAGTGTTAATTTGAAAATAAATTTGATATTACAATCTTTCTTACGTATATTTTCATTTTACAAATTCAAGAAATAAAGATGATATATTCTTTCTAAACTTTTTTATTCGGATTTTTAAAAACTCTATTTCTTTCATTCATTTTCTCTTCTTTTATGAACTTAGGTCACTGGTTCCCCCTAGGTTTGAATTTGCACGAGATACTAGATTAGCAACTAGATCCCACCCTTTTACAGTGAAACCGATAAAATGCAACTGCAACTTCTACTCCAACAGTTTCTTTTCTCATACTTCCCGACTCTGGAATTCCCTTCCACATGACTGCTTCCCCGACAGCTACAATCTCCAGGAGTTTAAATGTAAGGTCAATAGACACCTAACACAATAACTCGCTTCCATTCTTTCAAACACTCTTCCCATCCACCCAACTATCTATCACCCCACTTCTGACATTTCCTATATCTAACCACTCTTTCTATTTGCCTTCCCCTATGTAGCCCCAAGCGCAATAGTGGCAGTGGAATGCCTTGCTTGGAGTGAAACGATTAAAAAAAATAAAAAAATAAAAAAAATTCTGACCTTTTACAATGTTATAATATCCTGTTAATATTTCACTGCCAAAATTAAATTGGTGTTATAAATTGATATTGAGGCCATCCACAATGCTTTACAGGGGAGTTTACAGTGTTCATATACTTATATAATAATAGTCCTGATTATAGATAGTTGTATATATTCCACTCGTGTCAGTAATCAGTGTTCAAGCCCTTCTAAAATGCAGGATTTTGAGTGCTGAGAGTTAAGACAAACAGATTCACTTTACAGTATTTATATTATTCGGACTATTGTCTTTATCTTTGTTGCCATTTATACAACGTTTCGGCCATTGTATGCACTGGCCTTCTTCAGGTGCTAGAATTTCGAACTAAACCCTTTATTCCAATCACTGAAGTATATCATCCTCATTCCTTCCGTAAAGCCTCGATTGGGAGTCATGAGTTATCTCCCTCTAACCCTGTGATTGTGATAAAGGATTTGGTTTGAAATTCCTAGTACTTGAAGAAGGCTGGAGCATACAATGTCCAAAAAATCGTACAAATGGCAACAAAGATGAGAACAATAGTCCGAATAATGCAAATACTGTAAATATCACCTCATCTCAGAAATATAGACAAATAGAATGATCTATTATTAAACGTTGTACAAATGGCAACCAAGATGAGGACAATAGTCCGAATAATGCAAATACTGTAAATATCACCTCATCTCAGAAATATAGACAAATAGAATGATCTATTATTAAACGTCGTACAAATGGCAACAAGATGAGGACAATAGTCCAAATAATGCAAATACTGTAAATATCACCTCATCTCAGAAATATAGACAAATAGAATGATCTATTATTAAACGTCATACAAATGGCAACCAAGATGAGGACAATAGTCCGAATAATGTAAATACTGTAAATATCACCTCATCTCAGAAATATAGACAAATAGAATGATCTATTATTAAACGTCGTACAAATGGCAACCAAGATGAGGACAATAGTCCGAATAATGCAAATACTGTAAATATCACCTCATCTCAGAAATATAGACAAATAGAATGATCTATTATTAAACGTCGTACAAATGGCAACCAAGATGAGGACAATACTCCAAATAATGCAAATACTGTAAATATCACCTCATCTCAGAAATATAGACAAATAGAATGATCTATTATTAAACGTCGTACAAATGGCAACCAAGATGAGGACAACAGTCCGAATAATGCAAATACTGTAAATATCACCTCATCTCAGAAATATAGACAAATAGAATGATCTATTATTAAACGTCGTACAAATGGCAACAAAGATGAGGACAATAGTCCGAATAATGCAAATTACTTAGTGTCTTACATCATTTTCTTATTTTGGCTCCCATTTGAACTCAGGGAAAATAAACTTCTGAATTTATTTTTACAAAGAAAATAACAGCAATTTAGTATTTTTTTACAATACATATTATTATATCCTTGTATAATACAGATAAAGACTGACAGATTTATTTATATATGTATCAGTATTTTGTCTAGATTATCTGTTTGTTCTCCCGAGGATCAGAATTATGCTTTTTGTTTTTCTGCCTAGAATCACAGTGCAGTATCTTCCATATGTACACAAATTTATTTTTATTACATATAACATCAGATTTGTGAGATCACTTAAGGATTATAAGTATACACAATAGAATTGGTAAACTAAAGTGATTATTGATACAGGAACTTGAATGCGAGAACTGAGATCATATTCCAGTTGCATTGTTAGAAAATGAAATAAAGACCAATAAAGAATATAACAAGAAAGAAAAAATCAGTTCTTCTATGAAGCAGGTTATAACTAACCAGAAAGGGTTTTTGGTCATGTTGTAGATCTTTCTTGCCAATATTTTATGGCAAATTTTAACATAAATCTTTGTTGCCAATGTTGTAGCGACTGGTTTGGTCAGAAGTAAGACATGGAACACAGAAGGTATGTTCAAAACAGTGTATTAGGATAACAAGAACATATATACAATATAGTGTTAGTAATTAAGTAAATGGAAATAAGTCTGAACAGTATAATAACACTGCTTATTGCCTGACTAGTAGCTGGCTTTAAATGTGTACGAGCTGTTGAACTAACTGCCCTTGCAGGTAATTATATATAGTAAGAGGAAGAGTCCATTCCTTGTAGAAGGGCACCATAATAGGTCACATGCATGATTTTATATTCCCATTTCCAGAAAGGAGAAAATCTCTTTTTTCTACTTTCCAATGATAGCATACGAATGTGTTTCAGTGGCCCTACATATGAAGTAAGGGATTCGGTGGTTCCAACTTATTGCAAGCTGAATTGAGATTGACTTTTTTAGCCATTGTTATTCTAACTTAGTCCTGAACCAAAAGTGAAAATGGAAACACTGAAGAGGCATTGAGAAATTTTTTCACTACTGTTATCATAAAAAAAATACAAGTCCATAGCAAGATTTGTATGCTTCTATTTTCTTTGTTTACATATTGAAGATGCACCTTCACCTAAAATACGCACAGGCATGCAACCTTGTTAACTTCCATAGCCTGTTGTATTCTCTTTCTAAGAAATAACATTGGAAAAAGCACCAGAAACTCTTCTTCCTGTAGCTATGGATTATATAGCTTTTAAGAACAGGTTCTCTAGCTTTGGATGACAGCTAGTCTCGGAAAAGAATTTCTGTGAATTCAAAACCATGGGGAAAGCAACACCTCTTTATTATTTTTTCTCAGAAGTGATTGCAATGCACAGATAATAAAGCTGAAGCTGTTTATATTCACCTTGAAAATCATAGCTCCACTTACAGCATAGGAAGAAATGACCACACCTTAGTAAGACCTCTTTGGTAATGGTTAACTCCTATTCCAGGTAAGTATATATGCATATATATCCAAGTGTATAAGGAACAAAGAAAATATTAACAACTTTCAAAACATTAATTTAAAACAGTGCCCAATATAAAATAGAGCTATGAATATTATAAATTATATTTTAGAACATGTACAAATTATCATCTACTACAAAGTGTCTATTATTGCATACAACCCATTTTTCATTACCTATTATTATGTATGTATGTATGTATGTATGTGTATATTTACATACATACATATATATATTTTTCCCTGACGAGCTGTTAAGCGAAACCATGGTAGGTTATTAGCTCGCTCTTAGATTTTCGATTTTGTTTGCTCTACTTTCGCTTTGAGTGCTTTGTGTACTCTGCTTTCGTATTGAGCTCTTTATTATTAAGGTTTTCGTCTTGGGTTTTTTTCTTTCTCATGAATGATTGACTTTTTGTTCAGGTATTTTGTTTGTTTTTTTCTCTTCCCCTTCTTTTCCCTCCGGGTTCGTTCCCGGTGGGTTTCAAGACGATCTTATTTGTAGTTTAATTATTGCTAGTTTTGACAGAATTAGTTCTGTTGCTATTGGTATTATTACTATAATTAATATTACTATATAAATATATATATATATATATATATATATATATATATATATGCAGTCTAGATATAGAAGAATCCAAAGGAGCATCCTGTACATAAAGTGGTAGGATAACTCTCTAGGAGAGCTCTAAATATATATGTATATAAATGCATATAGAGCAAATATATGTAAAAATTAAGACAGACACATTACTCCATGATTAAGCGGAAATATAGGCCTATTTCAAATGAACCATCATCAGTTTCTGTCTTTATTGTAGAGAAGATTGCAAACAGTAAGACTACAAGAAAAATTTTTGGATCTGGTTGGTTTATTCTACCATACATGTCATATTCAACTGACCTTACACTAACAAATCAGTAGCCTTTTCAATTATTAAGAATTTGATGGTGAAAACATTCTTGAATGAAAACCAGATTCATTGTAAACTTTCACATTAAAGCCTATAAAATTTTACTCAAAAGGTATTAAAGATTTGCCTGATAAGTCGCAATAAATCATTGGAAATAATGATTTTTTAAAAAAAAATATTCCTAACCAAGCAAGGTGATAAAGCCACAAAGACACAAGAGGAAACAAAGAGGGAAAGAAACTAAGAAAACATTGAGGACAATAAAATATTGAGATTCAAGACAACAGAAGATGACGATTAATATCGCATTTAAATTTTTGAAGATCACAGTTGACTAACAAGAAAGACGCTGACAGAAATTTCCAACAGTAAAAAGACGAAATCCAGTTGCTGGTCTTGTAATGCCTTTAGATTTGTAAAGTTGAGGTTCCTCAGAAGAAAGGTCATTAGAACAATTACCATGAAAGTATTAATAGAAAAGTCATAAGCAAGCTGCATTATGGCAATGGGAAACTGACTGAAGTGAAAGTTCCAAGTCAAGGCAGTAAACATTGCAGATTCTTCTTTGGATTCTGTAAAGAATCTCTTGATATATAGCAGAAGCACTAAACAAGCAATATTTGATGCATGGATGAATGGTAGACTCAAAAAAATTGTACTATTTATTTAAAAATATGAAGCTGATAAACAAAAGTGAAAAATATTTATGATGCAGTGGAAGAATTATCATTAAATTATATGTTATATTATCATATACTGGTTATGATAGCAATTTTGAGGAGGTACTAAAAAGTTTTTGACTTGACTCACTGCCTGAAGTTAGTATTTTAATAATCAAATATCAGAATAATAATCAGGGAAATTGTCTAGGTTGAGAAATGTTCAATGTCCTTTTATATAATAACATTTTTTTGTCTTATCTTCTTTGATGGAGTTACCCGCAACATTAATAAAGGAAAGAAGCTAAAACTTTTTTATCTTCTATTTTTTGTGGAAATTTGTCTTGACATTGAAATTCAGCAGATGATAGGCTATAATATTCTTGTAGAGTTTTTCAAAGATTTATGAAATATGGCGCAGCATATAAAATAAGAATACAAGAAGCAAAAGTATTGGAGACGGCAACATAGCTTTATATAATCAATAATTTTTCTTATAATTTTAAGATAAATGGAACCAACTCATAGATACAGTATAAATATTAGTATGGACATTGTCATGGATGGAAAGAAAATCTTCACATTCCTCAAAAGAATTAACAATAACACAAATGCCAAGAATACAATAAGAGGAGAATCGTTAACATGCTTGAATCTTCCTTACAACTTCATCCATTTTTTGTCCCTTTAAACATTATGGAGTTTTGTATTTTGTTTAGTTTGATTTTTTTCCATTTTATTATCATTTTTATTTCAGGAGAGAAATTTCAGAAATGCTTAACCTTCATGCCCACAGAAAATGGTGTGTCAAAAGTACAGTTATTTCATTAACACTGTTATTACATGGTTATTTGTTGATTGTTGTCAAGCCCTTAGCTGTCAGTGAGATTGTGAACAAATTTTTCGCCCTCGTCAAGTTGATGACTGAAGTTCTCAAGTGATAGTTTGCCGTATTTATAGCAAAATTGGTGTTAAAAATGTTCTATTTTATAATTTCATAATTTCGCAAATTTAATTTAATTTCTGCACTTTTCATTTCACCACAATTATTATAGCATAATAATATATATTATATAAATACACACACACGCCCAATTTCCACCGCCACACCAGCCCCATAGATATTGCACAACACCCTTCAGCCAGCCCATCACAAAAAACAAAATATAATTTTTAATCCTCTCCCCTACACCAGGAAAAAAAAATATTTATATATATAACTATTATAATATATATATTTAATATATCTCCCCATCTTGACAATTTTCTAATACCAATTTTTAATATTTATTTTTTGACACAAATTTTGCTATAAATATGGTGAACTATTAGTCGAGAACTTCAGTCATCAACCTGACGAGGGAGTAGAACACTGAAAAATTGTTCACACCCTCACTGACAGGTAAGAGCTCAACAACAATTGACAAATAACCAGATAATTCAACAATGCTACTCAAAAGGAATATGAACTGCTATTACTGTTGAACTGCTATTACTGTATACACTTTTGACTCCCGCGACAATGTTTATTGTTTTAAAAAGTGATGATTAAAATTTTGATAAAGCCGAACATACGAAAGTAGATTTATGCATTTTCTTTATTCTTGAAATTTGTCAAAATAGTTTATTGATATTTTGATGAAATTATGAATAAAAATCATGATTTTGTAGTTATTTATAAAATAGTAAATAATAAATATAGCATTGTAAATATTTTACATATTTTGATAATTTTGTAATACCATGAAAGTATTAATAGAAAAGGCATAAGCAAGCTGCATTATGGCAATGGGAAACTGACTGAAGTGAAAGTTCCAAGTCAAGGCAGTAAACATTGCAGATTCTTCTTTGGATTCTGTAAAGAATCTCTTGATATATAGCAGAAGCACTAAACAAGCAATATTTGATGTATGGATGAATGGTAGACTCAAAAAAATTGTACTATTTATTTAAAAATATGAAGCTGATAAACAAAAGTGATACTTTTTGAATTACAAGATGTCTTTGAAATGTATTTCTTTATAAAATGGTAATTGGGTCCCACCCATTCACAGTTAGATCAACCAAATGCAGCATCTTCTTTTCTTACACTTCTCGCCTGTGGAACTCTCTTCCATATTCTTGCTTTCCTGTTGGCTACAACCTCCAGGAATTTAAATGCAATGTCAAAACCCATCTCTTAACCACTTGACTCCAGTTCTTTCTACATCACCATGTATATCTTTTCTTTTCTCCCTACCTTTCCAGCTGTCATCACGCCTGTATTCCCATCCTTCTCTTGCTCCCTTCTCTGAAACCCCCTGTAACTGGTTCATCTTTCTCTTTACTCTTCTCCTATCTAATCTTTTTCTCTTATGAAGCCCCCTGTACATCAGTGGCATTACTGCCTTGCTTGGGGTGAAATGATTAGAAAAAAGTCTTTATAAATGTAAACAATAAATATTACATTGTATTTGGTTTATATATTTTAAAATTTTGTAAATAAGTCTCTATTGAGTGATATGCCTAAACCTATCTATGATCTCTGCTATCATTGAACTGGATCTTCACAAAGCATACCCAATTGATGATATCCCTGCAATAGTCCTTAAAAAATTTGCCCCTGAACTGGCTCCTGTTCTCTCTAATATGAGGTGAACTGTCTGATCCTTCTATTGGCCTATTAACCTTTTAACTCTTTTTGGCAAAGAACTAGAGACTCTAATTTATTTTTCATTGGTTAAGTATCTCAGTTAAGTGCTGTATGTGATACATACTGTGGGTGATTATGTCTCGAAAGAGACATGACTGACTGAGCAGAA
The DNA here is from genome assembly GCA_037127315.1 of Ascarosepion bandense. Classification (NCBI taxonomy): domain Eukaryota; kingdom Metazoa; phylum Mollusca; class Cephalopoda; order Sepiida; family Sepiidae; genus Ascarosepion; species Ascarosepion bandense. Next base: position 2,940,130 of record JBBBDQ010002023.1, on the reverse strand, counting down.
GAGTAGGTTGCCATTGCTTTCTGAGGTAGTCTGATTGCCAGCCAAGGCTATAGAACCCAATCTGTCCTATTAACTGGAAGGAAGTGACAGATTAATACCTTTCTCAAAGGTACTTGTGCGTAAGTGAATGCAATGAATTCAACTGGAATTTGAACTCGGTTTGTTGTTCTGAGTCAATATCCATGGAATCTCATGAGATGGATCCAAACCAAGCAACATGGTTTCTGCTTCTCTTAATCAACTGCTGATGTACTAGTAACTATAGCTGAAAGTGTCTATCAATTTTTAAATAAAATTGGTGAAGTTTAAGCTTTGTATATTCCAAAGGCATTTAGCATGTTTTAGCATACTGGTCATTTTCATAAGTTGAAAGGTTATGATATTCTGGAAAAACTTTTTAATTGACTCCGTTTTTCTTATCAAATTGCAGAATGCAAGTTGTCTTGAATGACCACTCTTCTAGATTACTTTACATTAATTCAGGTGTTCCCCAGGTCTCTATCCATGAACCTAGGTTGTTTCTAGTTTTCATCAAAAACTTCCTGATATTATCAGTTCTCAGTACAGTATCTATGATGATACAACTATTTATTCTTGTCTTAATAGTAAGTCTGATTGGTTTGATATGGTCAAATTGGCACCTGATCTCAAAGTAACCTACAATATGATGTTAAATGGGGTAAGAAATGGCTTGTTAATTCTGATGCCTCCAAAATGAAACTATTCTCTTTTAATCATCAGAATGGCTGATGCTAACCTCCAGGCAATTAACTCATTGAACCTTTTTTTCCACTGACATGAAGCTGGAAGATTATATTGAATCACATGCTAGGTCTGATGCTGGGAAAATGGTTTGTGGATGTATCAGGTGAGACAAGTTTTCTCACTGGAATCTATCTTAAATATTTATAAATCAAACATTCATCCTTGCATTGAATATTGTTGCTCCATAAGGTCTGGTGCTCCTGCTATATATTTAGAGATTATTGTTAAAATTCTGCAATGATATTGGTTACGTTCTGGTATGTCAACTTCAATCACTTTTCCTGTGCCTTTTCTATTCATATTTTCATATTTTTTCTCATGAGCTTTCCGCTATGGTACATTGACTTTTATGAATTTAAACACAGTACTAGATTGGTGGCAAGGTTTCATCATTTTACAGTTGAAATGGCTAGATGTAACTGTAAGATCAATGCTAACAGTTTCTCCTATTGAACTTCTTGCTTGTGGAACTCTCTTCCAGCTTCTTGCTTGGCAGTCAACTTTGATCTTCAAAAATTTAAATGCACTCTAAATCATGATATTTTGTTTTCTTAATTCTTGTTCTTTTATTGTTCTCTCTCCTTAATAGTGTTTTCCTCATATTCTCTCACACTCAATAACCCTGTTGTACCCACTTACTAGAGGTCAGAAATAATACTACCTAAACATATTAACTTTGTCGTCTTCTCCCTCCTCTTCTCCAGATGCTTCCACCTAGGTCAGAAACTACTATCCCAGAAATCCCTTCATCTCTCACTCCCTCTCTTTCTCTCTGGCCCATCCCTTCTGACCAACAACTAGTAGCAGTTCAGTTTTTTAGTTCCTCAAAAGATTGCACACCAGCCACACGTGCTACTCCCACCAGCAGACATTTTTTAGCCAACCACGAGGGACACACCCAAGAATGTACACAAAGTTAAATAAAGTTTTTTTTAACAGGTTAGTATTTGTATCTCTTAATTACTATCCAAAACATACCAGGTACAAATATTACAACCCCTTGTACCTTAGTGGATTTATTGCCTTGCTTGAGATCAAATGATTAAAAAACATTTCTGAGGAATTAAAAAATGTATACAATAATAGTGGTGTCAAGGGAATAATCATCCTTTTGACACATCGTTTTTCTTTTTTTTTTGTGGGTATAAAGGTTAAATATGACTCAAATATTGTCATCATTATTGAGTTTACTGAAATTAATATAGAAATTTTTGCTGGATACTTATTTGGATTAAAGAGAATACAAAAACAGTTATTTGATCTTCTTTGATAAGAAAATACACAATATGTACCTTACTTTGTGGATGAGATAGTGTGCATTTCTAATTGATGCCAATGGTCTGTGTTCAAACTCTGGTAAAAAACAGAAATCCAAATGCTGATTTTTAAGGTTAGCAGATTAGCTACACTTAAAAACTAATTTCATACCTTCATTTTGCCTTTGTTTAGGTTTTGTGCCAGAATAAGCTATACTTCTTTTTCTTCTTCTATGTGCCCTGTCCTTTCAGGATGTAGGCAATCATGGCTTTCCATGTCTCTCTATCCCTGGTTGCTCTTAGCATGTTTTCTCCTGTTACACCAGACAACCCTCATTCTGTCATCCACCTGATCAGGCCCTTCAAATATGTTATCCGCTGCCTTCCTCTGTCTCTTTTTCCTTCTATCTGGCCTGTCAGTATCAGGTTCTCGAAGCCCTCTTTCCTCATTGCATGTCCCAGGAATTTCAGCTGTCTCTTCCCGATGCTCACTATTAGTTTTCTTTTCAATTCTTTTCTTTTCAAAACCTCATCATTGCTCACATGTTTGGTCCATGATATCTGCAGCATCCTTCTGTAAAACTACATTTCCACTGCTTCAAGTTTTTTCCTCATCTTTGACGATATTGTCTAGCATTTACTGCCATATTAAAGAGCTGACATCACATGGCAATCTAGCACTCTCTTCTTTGTTTCTAGGGAAATTTTCCTGTGTCTTAGTACTTTACTCAGCTTCTGGAACGTGTCCTTCACCATGCCAATTTGCTTTCGCATAAGCGGATTTAACCATTAGGTATGATTTAAATTAACTGAAAATTCTCCTCATGGAAAAGTTTTATAGTTGTCTGGTAAAGTGCAGTCACTCAGTTTATTGTTTTAACAATATCTTTATTTTGATTTACGATATTGAACATCTTTATTTTTTATATGATATACAATAAGTGATTAACTGATTAGGTCTACCAATGAAAATAAGCATTTGATGAATAATAATTATTAAGCCTTTCCTATTTTTTGTCCAATGAAATCTGAATATAATTATTTAGATACCAGGTATTGGCTTAAAAATTGCTCGTCTCTCTAAAAGAGAATTCACTAAATAGAAACTGCATTGTTCATGCACTGATCTCACAATTTTCTATGTTAACCTTAGACTAGGTTTATAGTGCAATATCACTGATCATTGCAAAAACATTAGTAGAAAACTGCAGTTATTAAAATGATAGAAAAAACAGATATTTATGTGGAACAGGTTAGACTTAAAATCTCACTGATGTTAATGGGTTTGGTACAAAACAAAGTAAAGAAAAACTTTCTGGCTGTAGAACTTGATTATCTAATTTTGTTTTCATATTCTACATCCTACTGTAGTGATCTCACAATCAAGAGAAATAATAAAGAAAACCTAAAGTGGTGTGTTGCTGATCATGACCACTTTTCACCTGGGTCATGACCTGCTAAACCACCAGTATCCTGTCCCCAGACATTACGGGTTGCCACCCATGACCAACAGGTGGTCCCCTTGGGGGACTTTTACCCCCAGCAGAGGTGTAGTTGGCATATTCTGAAGCCCTGCCAACAGGGTGGCACAGGATATTTCATAATAATCAACGAGATATTTCACATGAGCCAATCTATGGACACGTGCTGATGACCAGAGGGTACATGGTCAAAATGATGTGTCTATTGTAACACCTATATCAACCAAGAGGAAAACAAAAGTTTGAAATAATTCCAAGATTATCAGAAATATCTAAACGGCTTTTTCAGTTCAATGACTAAAAGTAGCTTTGAGCGAATGAAGCCTGTATGGCTTAATGAGGATCATGCATTTGCAAATCTCATCAACTGACATGATAGAATCACAAAGAATTGTGCAAAATGACCGAGATCACGTCATTTGACAACTTTTGATTAAAAAGGTTTTCCCATGTAACAAGATAAATAATATAATCAAAATGCTGACATTCCACACGAATTTGAACAAAAACTTAGAAAGTAAGAGCAATAACAGGGACTTGAGAAACCTTTTTTCCTGAAAAAAATATTTAAATAAAAAGATTTTATAAATTTCCACTGCTGGTAGTACCCACTTGATGTTTAGCCAATGAGTTTCAACTGTTTTCAGATAAGTAAATTACTATTAATTATTATCATTCTTCTTCTTCTATGTGCAGTTATCCCCTCAGGACAGTCATGGCTCTCTATAACTTCCTGTCCTTTGTAGCTCTTAGTACATATTATCTTTTTGTTATCTCTCCTAAATCCTCTTCTTCCACACAAGGTTATATGCTGCTTTCCTCTGTTCTTTTTGTTTTCAATATGTCCTGTGTGTATCCAATTTTCCAAACACTGTTTCCTTATTATGTACCATAGAAATTTAAACTTTCTCTTTCTGAAATGAAGTATGTGTTCTTTTTGTTTCTGTTTTCTTTAAAACTTTGTCACTTCTCATGTGTCTAGTCCATGGTATTCTCAACATCCTCATCCATTTTTTTAAAATCATTTCATTTCGAGCAAAGCAGGACTGCCACTAGTATGCAGGGGGTTACAGTGTGAGAAAAGACTGAATACAAGAAGTATTGAAAAAAGGATAAAAGATGAACAAGATTCAAGAAGAAAGCAGTTTACATTGTATTTAAATTTATGGAGAATTAAGAAAACAAGTGAATAGAACGGAGTTTCCCAGGTGGGAAGTGCAAGAAAAGAAACTGTTGAAATAAAAGTGTCAGTTACAATTAACTATTTCAATGCTAAAAGAGTGGGACCTAGATGCCAACCTAGTAGCACACTTGAATTTACATGGTTGGGGCACCAGGTAAAAAAGCTTGTCAGAGGAGTTGTCATGAAAATATTTGTAGAAAAGAACCTTCTGTGGAACTATATTTCTACTGCTTCAAGTCTTTTTCATCTTTGAGAAGAAAGGCATTTTTCACTATCCCAATGCATTTTACTTAAGTCAACACAAAAGAGAATATTTTTGTTTAAAGTTTGCTTGATTTGCAAAGATTATTCAAGCAACAAACTATCTAGAAACAAATCTTTAAATTGAATATAAAAAGAAAATTTTTTTCAGTTAAATTCCTGTGGTCGACAATGACTTCTTCGATGTGTGGGCCCATCATTCTGTAGACAATTATGGCTTTCCACAATTTTCCATGCTTTGCACTTAGTAAAGTTTGTTTTTACATCATCAATCCCTGTTCAGCCATCTATTTATAAAAGTTACCTTACTTGTTGTTTTCTTCAGGTCTCTTTAGCCTTCAATATATCCGATGAATGTCAAATTCTATAAATATTATCTTCTCATTATTTAGTAGAAATTTCAACCTTTTCTATTTGTAAGTGTGAGTATCTATTTCGTTTTTATTTTTCTTAACACTTCCTTTTTACTGACAAGTATTTTCATTATCCTCTATCAAAACCACATTTCTGCTGCCTTCATCTGTAAGGAGTCAGACCAATATTATATAACAGTTCAACACTCTTTTCTTTGTTTCTGACAAAAGCTATCTTAATTTTATCCTTTTAAGATCTGGCCAAAACCCATACTGAATTACAAATTTTAAAATTTCCATACTACCAATCTAACTAAGGCAGGGCATAGTAACTGTTTTGAAGAAAGCTTGTAATTGAAATCTGTCAGTTTACGTTTTAATCATTTTACACAAAGCAAGGCAAAGTCACTAAGACGCAAGAGGTTACTGAGTGTGAAAGTATATAAGAAAATAAAAAATAGTATTAAAAAGCAAGAATTAAGAAGACATAAGTTAACAATTGACATTGCATTTAAATTTTTGAAGATCATATCTGACTGGGAATGAAGAAGCTAGGAAAGGATTTTACAAGTGCAAAAAGAAACTTAGCACCTAACTTCCGGTTATATCTAGCCATTTCAACTGTAACATAATGAAACCTTGTCACCAATCTAGTACTGCAAATAAAATTTATAAAATCTAGGTGCCATAGAGCAAAGTTCATCGGAATAATTGCTAAGAAAATATTTATAGAAAAAGCACAGGTAAGCTACTTTACAGTGGTGGGAAAGGGACTGAAACCAAAATACCAGGTTGGGATCCATAACATTGCAGATTCTTCTTTGGATTATATCAAGGATTTCTAAATATATAGCAGACTTTATGTCCTTATGTGGCAATAATATATAAAGCAGAAATAAATGATATAAATATCTAAGATAGACTCAGGCAAGGAAAATAGTTTAGTATAAAACAGTGAACCATCTGTCCTAGCAGCAAACCTAGCAACTGACCTGCAAGTGGATGTAAATCACCTGCCATATACAATGCCATATTCACAACACTTCAGCTACTGCATGCACTAGCCTTCTTCAGGTGATTGGAATTTTGAACTGAACCCTATATTTTCTCCACCGGTGGGTTTGATTGTACTAGCTTAATATGCCATGCCACTTCTGGATGTCTCAATATGAGTTATCTCCCTTTAACTCAACTCTCCAAGTTTTGTTTATTGAACTCATGAGATTTTGGGTCAAGCCACTGGATTCAATTCACACTTTTGTCCATGAGGACATCAGTCTATGAAGTTTGGGGATTTATATACCTAATGGCTCAGTTATCATTTTTTCTCCAGAGCTCATATTACAATTTTGTTGTTTTTGTTATTATTTTTGTTTGACCCTCTGTATTACTGGTTCCTATATTGTATTAATTTCTTTGTTTTTTTTTTGTTTTTTTTTTTTTGTGGCCTAGCATATGCCATGATACCTTAACTTTTCATATTTTTCAGTGATGTTCTCTGTTTGAAGAAGGATGGAGCATACAATGACCGAAATGTTCTGAATATATCAACAAAGATGAAGACAACAGTCTGAACAATTTAAATAATGGAATTTTAATGTATGGTAAAATATCACAAATTAGAGTTATCATTGACTTTATTATGTCCAATTCTGTGTAAAAAATTAATGTAAATATTTTCTTTTATGGATGTGCAGGTTGTGTAATGGATAGAGGATCACAATGATAAATAGAAGATCTAAGTTCAAGTTCTAGCTGAGTTTATTAAATTCACTTATATGCTAAATACTCTTGGAAAAGGTAGGAATGCATCTCTTTCCTCACAACTATATTTGTTGATTACCCTGTGTACCTGTGTTCACTAATACTAGTAGATTTCTGTGTAGCTATTATGATTTTATTGTAAGTGCAGATGTCACTCCCTGAAAAACAACTCAAGAAATTTTCAATAAAACATAGATACAAGTCCTTCTTCATTTTTATTGCCCTTTTGAAGAGCATCCTAATCATAAATATGGTGTTCCTTGTTCCAGTGTCTTTGATGAACCTGCACTGTTCTTGTCCTATCTCTGGCCTGATTCTGCTTCTCACTCTATTCATCAGGGTTTGGACGAACAGTTTTGTAATCTGTTTCTTTAAACTGATAGTTTGGTGGAGTTCACACTCGTTTGCACCTGGCTTCTAAGGCAGTGCTATGAAAATCGATTTGCTTAGGTTGTCTGGTATTTCACCACTATTATAAATTTCCTTTATTATTTCTGTAATTTTCTTTACCAAGCTAAAAATTATTGTTTTCCTTTTGAAAAAATAATTTTCTGATGGCTTAAGGGGAACTTGAGAGTCACATGATAAATTGTTGGTGAGGATAATCAGCAGCTGATAACCTCTAAGAGGATGTCATAATCAGTAAAAGTTTGACTGATCATAGAGGACAGTACAATTGTTTCTCATATGTCCTAAATAACAGACCACTCAATAAATCCCAGGCCTAACTAATAAAACAACAACATTTAGGCAAAATTCAACTATATTCATCAACATAGTCTCTTTCTAGGGTGATGCACTGATGCCAATGCTTCTCTAACAATTCGATGCCTTTTTTGTAGAAGATGGAAGAAATGCTACCCCCAAATTAATCATAAAAACAACAGCATTTCATTATATAAGGCTTCAAAGATTTATATTTATAGAAGTACTAAGTTTTATTATGTCAGTTAACTTCTAAAAGTATTGGTGCATAGATTTATTTTTATATATATTTTTTTTAATTATTTCACCCCGAGCAAGGCAGAAATGCCACTGATGAGTGGGGGGGCTACATAACTGTGAAAAGATTAATTAGAAAAGAGTGAAGAGTACAAACTAGTTAGAAAGGAGCAATAGAAAGCTGATAATGAAGGTGCGATACCAGATACATAGGTGGAGAGAAAGGGAAGGATATACGGGGGTGGGGAGAGAGCTAGAGTCCAGTGGTTAATAGATGAGTATTGGCATTGCATTTAAATTTCTGGAGGTTGTAGCCGTCAGGAAAGCAAGAATATGGGAGCGAGTTCCACAGGCGGGAAGTGCGAGAGAAGAAGCTGCAGGAGTAGAATTGCCGTCTGCATTTGGCTAACCTGATTGTGAATGGGTGGGACCAAGTTGCTAGTCTGGTTGCATGAGTAAACACCTGTTGCAGAGGCACCAGTGACTTAAGTTTGTCTGAGCAGAAGCCATGAAAGTATTTATAGAACCGACAAAGGGAGGCCACATTTCGACGGTGGGGAAGTGGCTGCAGTCGATCCGCCAGATCAGTACCTATCACATTACAGACTCTCCTTTGGAGCCTGTCGAGAACACTGAGGAGAACGGCAGGGGCGCCTGACCATAAATGGTAGCAGTACTCCATGCACGAACGGATGGTTGACTTCTATATATGCAGGATGGATTCAGGCGGAAAAAACATCCTGGATCGACATAGTGACCCAACCTTCTTATTGTACAATTCATGTCTTTTTGCTGATATTAACATTGAAATTTCACTTATTGTCTCATATCCTGTCATTCCAGAAGATAAATAGTCCTTTTGAATCTTTTAAGAACCAGGATGTGCTTTGTAGTGCAGTGGATATCAGCTCAGAACGAGAAATTGGAGTACCAAGTTCGAATTCCAGTTGAATTCGTTGCATTCACTTACGTGCAAATACCCTTGGGAAAGGTATTAATCCGTCTCTTTCCTCAAGCAATGGGTTAAATAATATGACAGATTGGGTTCTTTAGCTTTGGTTGGTAACTAGTCTACTGCAGAAAGTAATGGAAACCTACTGTGGAAAAATTTTCTGCCCAGTCAGTCATACACATGACTGCCCAAGCATATATTATGAATGGCACTTAACTAATAGTTTACAGAAGGATGCTGAGAATATCATGAATGGGACATATGAGCAATCACAAAATTTTAGAAAAAATGAAACTAAGAGTACACTTATATTTAACATCAAGAAGGATTTCTCGAGCATATAATGAGGAAAGAAGGCTCAGAAAATTTGATACTCACAAGAGAGACTGAGGGCAAGAGAACAGAAAACAATGCATAACCTACCTTATGAGTAAATGGATGGTGAAGCAAGATTTAGGAGAGATAACAAAAAGACAACATTTGTTAAGATTTAAAAAGGACAGGAAATTGTCGATAGGAATGATTGACAACTTCCTGAATGAACATAATGCAAAGAAGTGCAGCCCTGATGTCATTTGGCAACCAATCAGAGAAGACCTTAACATGCATGTGTAAACATACAATCTCCTGAGTGGTTATTATTTAGCAGTTAGATGACATTGATTGTATAAGTTTGTATACTGAAAAGCTTCACACTACCCAAGCCTGATAATCTTTTCCCACTTTTCCAAACCTAGCGTCCTACAAATTCTGTTTTTCCCAAAGTTAAAACTGCTATTGAAAGGACACAGATTTTAAACTATCAGTCAGTTTAGGTGCCATACGTGATACACGCTTGGGCGATCATGTCTCGAAAGAGACATGACTGACTGGGCAGAAGATTATCCCGCAGTAGGTTGCCATTGCTTTCTGCGGTAGACTGGTTGCCGACCAAGGCTATAGAACCCAATCTGTCCTGTTATTTAACCCATAACTGGAAGGAATAGACGGACTAATACCTTTCCCAAGGGTATTTGCGCGTAAGTGAATACAATGGATTCAGCTGGAATTTGAACTCGGCTCCCCGGTTTCTCGTTCCGAGCCAATATCCACTGTACCACAACGCACATCCAATTTAAACTATAGAGAAGATAAAAGAGAATCTAACCAAGCAGCTGATGGCTATCCTGAAAAAAGACATCTGCGGAATATCTGAAACCATCAAAAGAATGTGAGGATAAGTATGTAAGATCTCATGAGGAGTACTTTGAAGCGGGGTAAGATTAACAAGCACTTTCATTGCTGCAGATGTACTTGTACATCTTTACATTTTCAAGATGTAATGACATGCCTTTACAAAACTTATTTGACTTGCTGTCAATATCTATTTTCAAGACACCATGAAATGTTATAAACCATTACAGATGTATAGAAGCATATAATAAGATTAATTTTCAGATATGTTTTCATTATATCGTGAGTGTTGCATATCTTAATCTGTACTGCAGAGTTTGTTTTAATCATTTTGTCCCCAAGAAAAGTTCTATAAGACAAAGGGTTACTGAGTGTGAAAGAATACAAGAAAAAGAAAAACAGTATTAAAGAGAGTGAACAATAAAAGAACAGGTGCCAAAAAAAAAAAATGACTGATATTGCTTTTAAAATTTCTGAAGATCAAAGTTGACTGGTCGGCAAAAAGCTTGGAAGAGTGTTCCACAAGTGAAAGGTGTACAAGAAGAAACTGCTAGCATAGAACTTATGGTCACATCTTGCAATTTCAAGTGTAATATGATGAGACCTTGTTGTCAATCTAGTCAGTCAGTTAAGTGCCATACGTGAAACACGCTTGGGCGATCATGTCTCAAAAGAGACATGACTGACTGGGCAGAAGATTATCCCGCAGTAGGTTGCTATTGCTTTCTGCAGTAGACCAGTTGCCAGCCAAGGCTATAGAACCCAATCTGTCCTGTTATTTAACCCATAACTAGAGTGAAGAGATGGATTAATACCTTTCCCAAGGGTATTTGCATGGAAGTGAATGCAATGAATTCAATTGAAATTTGAACTCGGCTCCCCGATTTCTTGATCTGAGCCGATAACCACTGCACCACAATGCACAGCCCCAATTGTGCTTAAATTTTTAAAGTCTGGTTACTAGTGAGAAAAATGCATCTGAACAATTACCATGAAAATATTTATAGAAAAAGCACAGGGAAGGTATGTTACAGCAGTGAGAAAGTAATTGAATCAGAGATATCAAGTCAGGATCAATAACATTACAGATTATTCTTTGGATTTTATAAAGAATCTTTAAATACACAATAAAAGTACCAGACAAGATGTGGCAGTAATATTTAATGCATGGATGAATGGTAGATTTATAAATGTGCTTAAGATAATTTTTTTTTTATAAATCAAATTCACCCTAAGCAAGGCAGTAAAGCCACTAAGGAACAAGGGGTTACTGGGTGTAAAAGTATTAGAAAACAGAAAAGATTATGAAGGCACGGGAACAATAGAAGAGTAATCACAAAGGGTATCTTAAAACCAAAATGAGAATACCTACGAGACCTGCCATTCGTATGTCATAGCAATTTATTTCCTATAAATTAAAATTTTCTATTTTTTCTAAAATGGGTCAGTACAGCCAGGCAATGCAACAGCAATGAAAGTGTGAAATGGCCGGTGACTTTTCAAACATACCTTTTTGATATGCTGTGGATATTTTGTATTAATTGTTGTTTTTCATGTTCTTCGTAATCACTTTTGATATTAAATGATTATATTAGGAACTTTTGTTCCCTTGTTTACTTGAACATAAAAATGTGGAAGCCTTTTTTATATATACTGAGCCATGTGGTGAGATGTTTGGATAGGCCATCAGGGATTCAATAATTACTTGCAGACATACGCTGACTGTTTCTTTACATATTTTTCTGTCTCCTGGAAATGAAATGCTTTCCTTTTAGTTTTGCAGACGTTATCTTTTTGCCAGTTAAATTTTCGTTTCATTCATGTACAACTTTTTTTTCAATGTTTCAATTTCAGATTATTATTATTATTTCTATTTCTTTAGATTAACATTTAATTTATAATGTAAAAATGAATTTTTATTTATTTATTTATTTAAAAGTAAAATATTGCCTAGTGTTCTATCTACCCCCTGTCTCTTTGCGTCTTGACTAAAAGTGTCATAGAAGTTCTCTGACAAAGACTGAAATGGTTTGTCTTTGAGAAATTACAGCAAGTCGAAGATAATTTCCCAACTTTTCTGTCTATTGGGAACGAAATGCTAATCTGGGGAATTGACATATTTTTATTTACATGGCTAGTTATTTAAACTTTTACTAACTATATACTTAATATTGATATTCTTCTTTCTTCTACTCAACATGTTTTTTTTTATGGGATGTTAGCAACCCGGGAGGAAAAAAAAATTAAACCTATGAAGGACGTAGGCAATCTAAATGAGTCGACGACCAGCTAACTAAAAGTGGTGTCTCAATAAATCACCGTGGAAAAGGCAACAGGATACCACTCCACTATCTATCCTGCATATAATCATGGCTGTACAACATAAATATATGAAACCTAATGGCATGAAGGGGGTTGCTTCCAAAGTAAGTAACTCCTCACATGGTAAGGACCGACATGGGCAACAGGTGCCACCTGACCGTCATCCGGTGACGGTGCACAACAAAGAAAGAATTACCTTAGGTACATGGAATGTCAGGATGCTCAACAACTGCAGACAACTAGAGAATGTCAAGCAGGAGATGAACAGACTGAACATCAATATTCTGGGAATATGCAAAACCAGATGGCCAAACAATGGAAACTTCAGCAGCGACAACCACAGGATAATATACGCAGGAAGAAAAAACAACAAAATAGGAGTCGGCTTAATTCTGGACAAAGAAATGAAGAAATGCATTCTGGGATACTGCCAGTTCTCTGAAAGAGTTTTCCTGATCAAACTGAAAGGGGGACCGTTCAACATAGCAATTGTAGTCATATACGCACCAACAACGCAAAACACTGAGGAAGAAATAGAAACTTTTTACTCTACTCTAGACAATGCCAAGGTTCAATGTAAAAGCCAAGAAATTAGAATCATCATGGGAGATTTGAATGCCAAAGTAGGCAAGGAGAGGGAAGGTATGACAACTGGCAACTTTAAATTAGGAATCCGCAATGAACGAGGAGAAAAATGGGTCCAATGGTGCACAGCAAATGACCAGGTAATAACTAACACCTGGTTTCAAGAACACCCATGGTGTCTATGGACATGGAAGAGCCCAGGAGGCAACACAAAAAAACAGATATACTACATAACCATAAACAGAAGATTCAGAAATGCAGTGGTTCAATGCAAAGCTTATCCAGGCACTGATTGTGGAAGTGACCTCATCCCAGTCATCGGCAAACTAAAGGTTAAACTCCGGAGATTTAAGAAGCCTAGTGCAGCACCAAAACTGAAATACAACACGCTCGTGAATGAGCTTAACCTACAGAAAGAATACACTAACAGCATGAAAATCAAATATGAAGAAAAATTTGGAAAAGGACAATCGAAATAGGAATCACTCAAGGAAGCGATAGTGACATCAGCAAACAACATTGCCCGAAAGGAAATCAGGCACAGAAGAAAAAACGAGTGGATGACTGAAGAGATTCTTGACATGATGCAAAGGAGGCAGAAAATGATAAGACATGGAATCGAGTACAGGGAACTACACATGGAAATAAGGAGAAAATGCAGACAGGCTAAATGACAAATGCGCAGAAGTAGAGAGAGTGAGCAGGCATAATAATGCAGACATGCATAAAGAAATAAAAGAACTGACAGGACAAAAACCTGCTCTTCAACAGGATGCATAAAATCCAAAGATGGAACAATCATATTGGAGAAAGAGGAAATATTCCAACGATGGGAAGAATATATAAAAAAATCTTTTCCACGACAACAGAGAGCAACGAATAATACACAAAGATGTGGACAGACCGGACATATTAAAGTCTGAAGTGGAATCGGCAATAGCCAAACTGAATAGAAACAAAGCAGTTGAACCAAATGGTATAGTCATAGAGCTGCTGATAGCCCTGGAAGAATTTAATATAGAGAAAATTACAGAAATAATAAATGAAATTTATAATAGTGGTGTAATACCAGATGACCTCAGCAAGTTGATCTTCATAGCACTGCCTAAGAAGCCAGGAGCAAATGAGTGCAAACTCCATAGAACCATCAGTTTAATGAGCCATATAACAAAACTGATCATCTGAATCCTGATGAATAGAGCAAGAAGCAGAATAAGGCCAGAGATAGGATAAGAACAGTGCAGTTTTGTCAAAGACATTGGAATAAGGAACACCATATTTATGATTAGGATGCTCTCTGAAAGGGCAATACAAATGTAGAATGACTTGGACCTATATTTTATTGATTATACAAAGGTGTTTGACAAAATACGCCATAAAGAATTGATGGAGATGCTTGGCAGCCTCGACATATTTGGGAAAAACCTAAAAGTAATCAAGAAACTCTACTGGCAGCAAACTGTCTGCACATGGACAGGTAATGAATTCAGCAGTTATACAAAAATTTAAAGGAGCGTAAGACAAGGATGTGTCTTTTCACCGGATCTGTTCAACTTGTACAGCGAGAATATTTTGAGGACCCTAGAAGTTATGCCTGGATTTGTCATCGGAGGCCACAATTTAAGCAAACTAAGGTATGCAGATGATACAGTGCTGATAGCAGACACAGAAAGGAACTACAAGACCTCCTACAGAAGGTAGATGAAGAGAGTGACAAGAGAGGACTACAAATAAACTGCAAGAAAACTGAATGCATTGTCATCAGCAAAAAGGGCAGCCCAAAATGCCAAATACAAGTCAGGGATACTAAAATCAAGCAGGTACAAAATTTTAAATGCCTGGGAAGTGTTCTAACATAAGATGGAAAGTGCGACACAGAGATCTGAAGGTGAATTAGCATGGTGAAGGAAGCATTCCAGAAATTGAGTAAAGTATTAAAAAACAGGACAATGTCACTAGAAACAAAGAAAAGAGTACTGGATTGCTATGTGATGTTGGTTCTTCAATATGGCAGTGAATGTTGGACAATATCTTTGAAGATGAAGGAAAAACTTGAAGCAGCTGAAATGTGGTTCTACAGAATGATGCCGTGGATATTATGGACCGAGCATGATGAGGTTTTGTTAATGATGGAAACGAAAAGGAAACTAATACTGAGCATCAGGAAGAGACAGCTAAAGTTCCTGGGACATGCAATGTAGAAGGAGAGCCTGAAGAACCTGATACTAACAGGCCAGATAGAGAGAAAAAGAGACAGGGGAAAGCAGCGGATAACATATTTGAAGGGCCTGATAATGGAACGAGGGTTGCGTGGAGTAACAGGAGAAAGCGTTCTAAGAGCCACCAGGGATAGGGAGATCTGGAAAGCCATGATCACCTACGTCCTGAAAGGACAGGGGACATAAAGGAAGAAAAAAATATCAAGACCTTTGGGTAGAAAGCATACTAGAATGCATTTATTGCAAACAACAGGATTTGCAAAATGAAATTGGGAGATAGGGACCACTTTTTGGGATTGGAGTTTGTTCTATATTTCTTACCCATTGTCAAGGAACTTTCTTCGTCTCCTGGATTTTTGTGGGAGACTAGAAAACAAAGCAAAGAATTATAACATGGCAACATTCCTCTTGATGGAACTGCTAAAAATGAAAGAAAAAGTTAGTGAAAAATGTACAGGCAGAGATATGAAGTTGAAAAGAAAGGTGTTTAAAAATAGATTTTTTTTTGTTCAAGCAACATTCCATTGTCTCTCTCATTCATTCATGCATCCACACAGGCTTCCATTTTTTTCTTTTTTTTTTTTGTAGAGAGATCTAAACTTTACAACGGCATGCCTTTGACAAAAGCAGAAAAGAATAGATAAATGTATGCACAAATAAAGTTACAATCACACTCTTTTGTAAAAATGCTTGCCCATTTTTTTTTCAAAGTAATTGTAAGGCTAGCTGCTTTTCTAATTGTTGCCATTCTCAGTTCTTTGTTATCATTCCCTCTCAAGAGCAGAGTTCTAGCTACCCATATGCAAATTAAAATGAATGAAAAGAAAATAATAAAAGCAAAATAAATTTTGTAACTTTATGAAAAGAAAATACGTAAGTAAATGAAGAAATAAAAACAAAACAAAAACAAATAAATGTGTGTTTTATTTGCCATAAAATACTTTTTTATCATTCCCTTCAATTTTCATTCTTTGTCAAAAGTGTGTCAGTGCAAGTCAAATTTAATAGAACCCTGTTAATGCAATATCTGGAATATTCTAAGTTGATTAAGCAGTCATGCGCATTCAAATAGGAAAATCATAAAAGGGTTTCTTTTATTTTTTTTTTAAATTCAAAATAATCATTTAAAAATACCAGTAGAATTTGATTTTCGCAGTTGGCTTAGCAAACATTCAACATGATTTTTAAAATTATTTTTGAGATGAGACAATGTTTCATTTACCTTTTCCTGTATAAAGATTATAAAACACTTACAAAAAGAGTTCATTCAGTGCAGGTTTACTGAAAATATTTTTGGACTACGAATAACAGATATGTCAGGATTTATCTTTTAAGACCAAGTTTGGTTTATTTTAAAAAGAAATTGTCACTTGTTTGCCTCGTGATTAATTTTCTACAGCTGATCATCAACCGTTGGCCGTTTATTTAAAGTCAGAAAATATTTTTACATTTCAAGATTCTTTTTTTAATAATGCTTTAGTTACTAATTAGATTCTTAACTGGAGGAGAAGTGAATTTATATAATTTCAATTTGTGTTTAAGTGAATATGACAAACCCAACTGGAATTTGAACATAGCTTTCCAATTAACAATTCTGAGCCATTATAAATTAAACCACCCACACACCCAAGTTTACACACCTGTATTTCCAAGTGGTTATATATGAAGATTCAAATCAGGCCCGACAGTGATTGATTTTGGTGATTGTATGGGAACTGGTGTTTCAACATGAAACTGCCTTAAGCCCAACACTTATTGAATTCAAATGCAAAGCATGTTAATCACAAAGATAGAGAAATAAAATGAGTGAAGGGAATTCTTTTTTGTTACATTTGGCATGTATTTTTTTAATACTTTCCATTCATATTATTCTTTTGTTATGACTAAGAATACCTAAAGTGTCAGTTTACAGATTTCTTCAGTGACATGATGACAGGCAATTTATTTTCAAATTATAATCATTGGCAGACATTTCTTGATCATTTCTCTATCATTTCTCAAAATAATTTGAAAGGAAATCACATGATATTTTATAGTAAATTTAAAGTACTATCTCTGTCAGTAAATGTCTTGCTACTGTTTAAGAGATTTAATTTTATTTTATTTGTAACTGTCTGTAAGATATGTGTAAAATGAATAATTAATATTTTAGAAAGTAGATTCAGTCAATCCCTATTGTATGACGTAACAGATGCAGTAGCATGCAGAGGTTTGGTGATGCCCACGGTCAACTCCTTGATCGTATTTCCCTAAGACTTAAGTAAGTGGTCTATAAGGTCTGGTGAGAAAAAAAGACTGTAGGGTGCTTGTAAAATGAAGTTAATGGTGACAATTTCAAATTTCGAAAACTAAATTTTTTATTTTGCTCCTTTTCTACCCTTCCAATATGAATGCCTAGGGTCATCGTACCATTTGCCTCCCACTTCTGTATGCTACTAAATAGATGAATGTATTTTATTATTTTAGTATTTTGCAAAGAAATAAAACTTGTTCAATAGTGGGATCAGATTGTAACAATTGTTAGGGGTTAGAAAAGTTGAAATTAAAACAATTACATTTTAGTAAATTGTATATTTTTTTATAATTTCTCACATCATAAATCATATATATACATACACACACACATACACTACCCACCATAATTATTAGGCCATCCCAGTTTTTTTAAAAGAAATAATGTTTTTCATACTATTTTTAGTATTTATTGCCAAATGAAAATAGAATGTTTCTTTTGTTATTATTACTTTGCAAAGTTTTACAAGGCAAGAAAGCAAAGATGAACTCGTTCGAATCACCCTAAATTTTCTTCTTTCTTTCATTGATGAAACTGCAATATAGGTAATTATTAAATATCTAGAAATTCATTTGATGCACATGTTATTGTGCAGTATTAACAAAAGAACTATTCTACTTTCATTTACAATTATTCACTTGGCACTAAATACTAAAACACAGGATGAAATACATCATTTTTTTAAGACACTGGGTTGTCCTAATAATTATGGCCAGTAGTGTATATATAATATTACCTATGGCTAGCATTTTAGCTGAACTACATACGTATTTCCTGCCAGTGTATGATGTTATTTGAGTCAGACAAGAACTTTATGAAGCTGATTTTTTTAGCACTTGGTTCCTCCTTAACTGGACGATTAGTACAACATTATTATTCCTGCTTCACTTTGCTTTTTTAGTTAAGAATAATCTCAATAAATACTATCTCTCTATCTATCTATCTATATATATATATATATAATAGTGGGAGAAAATAATGGATATATATTCCCCAGTTTGGTAACTATTACTTTTATAAAGTGTTCAATACAGAAGTAGAGCTTTTATCG
This sequence comes from Ascarosepion bandense, assembly GCA_037127315.1. Taxonomy (NCBI): domain Eukaryota; kingdom Metazoa; phylum Mollusca; class Cephalopoda; order Sepiida; family Sepiidae; genus Ascarosepion; species Ascarosepion bandense. Next base: position 2,921,530 of record JBBBDQ010002023.1, on the reverse strand, counting down.
AGATATAGTTATTATTAGTGCTATAATAACAACAACATATGAGACTGCAAGTCAAAAGGTTTCAGGTTTCGGTTTCAAGGGCACCATCATCAGGCAGTGAAAACCTGATGATGATTTCACTGCCTGATGCACTTGGCCCCAAAAGCTTTATGCTATTATTATAACACTAATAATAACTCAGTCTCTCTCTATCTCTAAATATAAATATCTAAACTTATTTATAAATGGAACTTTGTGTGTGTGTGTGTGTGTGTATCCGTTACCTATGGACTCCAAAATGGCTGAACGAATTTTCTTGAAAATTTACACAGTTGTACTATATGCGTCTGTGAGTGTTCTTAGCTAGGTTTTGGAGTCGAGGTACCCCCGATAAATATGGAAAATTGATAATTGAAAAAAATCGGGTTATAGAAGGAGTGGTTCAATTTTAATCAAATTTGATAGACTCATAGACAAAGACATAAGAAACGATATTCAGAAGTTTCAAGGTTGCAGTTCTTACAATAGTGCAGAAAATCGATAATATATATATATATATATATATATATATATAAGGCAAGATGTTTGTGTGTGTGTGTGTCTGTTTATCTGTCTGTATGTCCTTTATACAAATCCACAATTTTTATCCGATTCTCACCAAACTTTACACAAATATTCTTTAGGCTGAGTCTGAGCTCCAGGACCATGGATTAGTTTTAAAGCTTTCATTACACCCAAGCAATGCCGGGCTATACTGCTAGTAAATATATATATATATATATATATATATATATATATATATAAATGTATGACAAAGTAGAAAAACTTTTCTTGTGACATGTTTTGTTTTAGTCCAATGAAATACTCAAGTATGAAACACACCACAGGGATACTTTTCATCTTTGTCATGTATTTTTCTCCAATATTGTTTTTGATGTATAAAATATGTATCCTTATATATATATATCAGTGCTGAAAGGTCCATGTATATAACAGATGCACAGATATTTTGATAATTAGACATTATCAGTTTTGCAATCATTTTAAAAATCCCCCATTCAATTTCTTTATAGTATAAATTGTGAACAAGGAATATTAGTACAGTAATGTAAGCAGAGAAGACCAGTAGTTCTATATACCAGTCTGGTGCCAGTTTGTTGAACTGGTACAAAGTATGTGGAAGAATCTTGAAGGATTAAAGCTGTAGGAGTAAGAAAAGTAAAAAAAAAAAAAAAAAATATGAAAATAGTTGCTGCTTCTTGAATTAATTTATGAATATATAAGTTCTAAGTGCTTGTAATCTCACCTACCTTCCATTAGCATGGACCAGGCTTGCCTCCCAGAGAGTAAAACACTATGCCTCCTTGGTCTCACACTTTCAGCGGACCTCAAATGGAATGACTATATCGAATCCATTGCTAAATCCGCTGTTATGAAAGTCGGTTCTCTGTGTAGGACCCGGAAGTTTTTTCCATCTAAATCTATCCTGCACATATATAAATCTACCATCCGCCCGTGCATTGAATACTGCTGCCATATCTGGTCGGGTGCCCCTGCTATTCTCCTCGGGCTTCTTGATAAAGTTCAGAGAAGGGTCTGTAATGTGATAGATACCGACTTGGCAGACCGCCTGCAGTCTCTCTCCCACCGGCACGACGTGGTTTCCCTGTATCTCTTCTATAAATACTTTCACGGCTTCTGCTCCAATGAACTTAGATCACCAGTGCCCCCTAAATACGAATTTGCATGAGATACTAGATTAGCAACTAGATCCCACCCTTTTACAGTGAAACTGATAAAATACAACCGCAACTTCTGCTCCACAGTTTCTTTCCTCGCACTTCCCTACTGTGGAATTCTCTCCCACACGATTGCTTCCCCGACAGCTACAATCTCCAGGTGTTTAAATGTAAGGTCAATAGACACCTCTAACTGGCTCCCATTCTATCAAACACTCTTCCCATCTGCCCAACCCTCATCCTCGCTATCCTTACTCATCTGTCACCTTCCTCCTGACATTTCCTATGTCTAACCACTCCTTCTCTTTACCTTCCCCTATGTAGCCCCATGTGCAATAGTGGCAGTGGAATGCCTTGCTTGGGGTGAGATGATCAAAAAAAAAAAAAAAATGTGTGTTGATTTTGGAAGTTTTTCATATTTCTCTCATAACAGTCATCATAAACTGCATACTACGATTTCAAATACCTTTCGTCACTAGTATATATAAGACAAAACAGTGCTCAATGTAATATAACAGCGGTACTAAGTATATATTAAAAAATATACATATCCCTCATGTATATTCATTAATATACATACACACACACACACACACACATATATATATATATATATATATATATATATATATATATATATATTCAAGATAACAAAAACCAGTATGAAGTTATTATTTTAAAAAGATTGAAGAATTTCTATCTGATTTAGCTTGTTAATATTTCCTCTGGACAGAGAGAATATCTCAAGAGACATTCACCTTATTTTCTTCTTTGAATATTAGCAGAGAGACAAAATCAACAGACAAAAAAAAAATCAAGCCAAAAGCTAAGAAAATTGGAGATTACAAAGATATAAAACTAAGAGAATTATTGGCATAACCTCTGCTTGTCTTTTATATGTATATATATATATCTATATATAATGATTGGTTAGTGTTGGGAGAGGCGGTAAAAATACCACGATTGCTACATAATAAGTAAAAGGTTTTCGTAAGTCATTTTTTAGACTACTCATACTGCACTTCTGTGTTTGAATGCCTATCTATAATAAAAGTGTATTGGATGCAGTCTTGTTTTGGGGGCCAAACAAGGAATTATGCATTTTGCAGTTAACACAGTATATACTTTATATATATATATATATATATATATATATAATTTTTTATGCTTTTTTGTTAATCAGTTATTCTATGTGGCAGGTCAGGTCACATCACAATGTTAGCAATAATGGCTCTCCACAATTTCCTGTCCTTTGTAGCGCTAAATAATTATTGTCTTTTTATTATCACTTTTAAAACCTTGCTCTGGCAATTATTCACACACACACACACACACACACACATATATATATACACAAGGTGTCCATAAAGTCCATATGTACTTTAAAAAAATTATAACTTTATTTGTATTTGTGATAGAAATAATCTGTAAAAAATGTTATAAAGTTTAATGTATCCAGTTTTAAGTATAGTTATTGAACAACTCTTTACCACAAAATTTGCAACAATTTTTAGTTAAGTAAAAAATATGAACTGTAAAATCGTATTACCTTTGTATTGCTAATGTTGGAAGACATGCGAAAACTTGAATGAAATTTTAAAAGAAACTTAAAAAATATAGATTTACTTCTTTCTAATCCTATTAAGAAATTATTTCTATCACAAATACAAATAAAATTATAAATTTTTTAAAGTGCACATGAACTTTCTGGACACCCTGTATATTATATATATATATATATATATATATAACCCCTGACTAGTGAACAGAGTGTTTGTAGGAGAATGTCTGCAAAACTCAAGAGTAAGAATGATGAAAATAACATCATTCAGCTAATTAACAAATTTTATACTTGTACTAATCCTATATATATATATATATATATATATATATATATATAGATAGATAGATAGATAGATATTTTCAATAACATCATTTGGCTAATTAACAATTAGCTGAATGATATTATTTTCAGCATCCCGACTCGAGAGTTTTACAGACAGACCTTCCTGCAATCATTCTGTCTACTAGTCAGGAGATATATATGTGTGTGTGTGTGTGTGTGTGTGTGTGTGTATACATGTATATATTGTAAAACACACTGAGCAACTCTGAAAAGAGGCACACAATGCCAAAATGTTAGAGCATTATATAATATATGAAAGCATATATATGCCAGAATACATTACGATATAATATTATATGATATGCTAGCTGGCTTCTCATATCTGAGTATGCCTGTCTACTAAGTTGTCTAGCTGATTTCTGTTGTAGAGGTGCATCTATCTCAGTTTAACATCCACAGAACCCAACTGTGGTTTATGCTGCAACTATGCTGAGTGGACCCTAATTACAGTTTCTGAAAAAAAAAAAAACAACAGATTTTTCAGGCACGATCAACAGTCTAAGCAAGGCTAATATGCACAAACCTTGACTTCATGCTAGCCCAACAGTTGACCAAGTCATGTTTTTAGATAGCCTCATCAGATTTAGACTCTAACAGAGAAGTCAAACATAGTATTCTACTCATTCAAAAATGTCTAAATTATCAGCCACATACAACTATTTTCTGAGTTCAGTGATTAAAAATCATTTCAAGCAAATTAGTTAATTATGTCTTAAAGAAGACAATCCTTCAGCAAACCCTATAGACTTCTAATACAAAAATTACCAAATAAGAAAAACTATATTGTTTGGACACTTAATATCAGCAAGAACAAAAATGGATAAATGTAATTGGAAGTGAAAATAATAATATAATCAATGTGTTTCCATTCCATATGACCTTAAACAAAAGGTTTGGAAGGAAACTTCTCTCACTACTAGACAGAGCAATAACAGTGGACTGAAGAAACCTAATTTCCTGGAAAACTACCTTCAGAAAATATTTGATAAATTTCCTATGTCTCTAGCCCTAAATATTTGGTCAATGAACATGGAAACAGTTAATTTAAATCCCAATGCAAGAGAATACCACATACTGATTGTTTTTAGTGGAACAAGAACAATCTATGCCTATTGACCGAATAAGAGATTTAGTGAAAAGAAAGCTGAGGGGTAAAACTGCTAAAATGATATCACCATAACCGAAACAATTTCTTTGTTTATTTGTCGATTTTTGTCAAGCTCTTAGCTGTCAGTGAATTTAGGAACAAATTTTTGGTGCTCTACGCCCTCGTCAGGTTGATGACAAAAGTTCTCGATTGATAATTTGCCCTTTTTGCCGGTTAGTTACGATGCGGCTTATTCATTTTGAATTGTGTCTTCTTCTAACTTCTTTTGTTTTGGTTCACGTTGCCAGGAATTATTTTTCTCTTCCTCTTTCTCTCTTCCTCTTCCTTCTCTTTTCTTCCCTTTCTTCCCTTCTCTTTTTTTCTTCTTCTTTCCATATATAATTCTTCACAAACTAAAATATATATATATATATATTTTAATATACTTAATTACACTAATTATTATAGACTAATGTCCGAAAAACCAATGCTAACCTATTAGTAGCTTAAATCATCAATAACCCAACGAGGACTACCTCGTAGGTTAAATGAAGGGGGAAAAAAAAAAGAAACAAACCAAGCACAAGAACAATGCGTCAAGTGCTTGTTTGAAAGAAAAAAAAAACCAAGACGAAACCTTAACAGTAAAGGGCTCTATATGAAAGTACGAAAGTAGAGCAAAAAATCTTTTTTAGATTTAGTGTACTGTATATATATATATATATATATATATATATATATGGAAAGAAGAAGAAAAGGAAAAGAAAGAGAGAAGAAAGGAAGCGAAAGGGAAGAAAAAAGAAGGAAGAGGAAGAGAGAAAGAGGAAGAGAAAAATAATTCCTAGCAATGTAAACCAAAACAAAACAGAAGAAGATGCAATTCAAAATGAATAAGCCGCATCGTAACTAACTGGCAAAAAGGGCAAATTATCAATCGAGAACTTTTGTCATTAACCTGACAAGGGCGTAGAGCGCCAAAAACTTGTTCATAAATTCACTGACAGCTAAGAGCTCAACAAAAATCGACAAATAAACAAAAAAATCAACAATGCTGCTCAAAAGGAATATGAATACGTTGAAAAATCAAGAAAATAACACAATTCTGAGTGAGTCAAACGATAATAAATTTAAAAAAAAGTATTCATACAATAATGTTCAAATTAGTTTAGGACTTCTTTCTTTTAGATAGAAAAGTCAGCCGGAAGATAGATTCCAGTTGTTATTCTCATGAGAACACAAACTTAACTTCCATTTGGATAAGTATCATCTAGTTAAATAGATAAATAAAGAGGAGGAAGAATAATATACTAAACGAATTTTAATGACAGGATACAATATATAGCTGAAGATGACTAAAAAATGTATTAGCTGAAAGATGTTACTAACAAATCAAAACAGAAGACTAAGTCAAAATTACAATGACACAGAATACCATTACTGAATAAGAAATAAATGAACTTTGAAAACAAGAAACAAGTAAAATAAAGTATTCAAGATTATACTAAAAAGGACATGGGGGGGGGGCTAAAAAGTGTGTCTGTGTGTGTGTATATATATATATATGTTATATAATAATTCTGCTTGTTCCTTCCTTAGTTAGTTAGTTACTTAGTTCCTCCTTCCGTTACGCCACTGAAGAAAGATAACACACTTAGACTCTACATGAGCTTTTCCTTCCCTCTATCTTTTTACTCTCCTCAGCCTTTCTTTCACCTTTGCCATACAGAAGGGTAGTATAGAGTGAGAGAGTAGGAGGAGAGAGCCTATAGCATTACCATATCAGTAGCAGCTTAAGCTGGTGGTTGTAGCAGTGATTGTG
>JBBBDQ010002023.1:2840000-2910000 GCA_037127315.1 Ascarosepion bandense | reverse complement strand
AACCCACTTGGTTTGCTAATAAAGAGATTTAGCTGCTTGTTATTTATACATTTTTATTGAATAATTCACTGACTGTATGTACTCTCCAAAAACTTTCTGATACTACTTCACATCACAAATTAAAACAACCTAAATAAAATACAATGTCAATGTATTCAACTTTATTTCTGTTACTAAAACTAGATTTTACTTGATTCATCGATTTAACTGCTTAATAAATAAAAACAATATGATTAAAACCAATATGATTTGTAACCATCCAAAGTTATTGAGTGTAGCGTGTCAGTCATTCCAAAAAATACCAGATGGTCTGAATAAAAAAAGGAGCATTTGTTCTAATAATTTATCTGCGATGACCCCACTATATATTAAGTTCACCTAAAGAGATATCAAACTATATTTTACACTTAATATTACACCAGAGCATCTGAGAAACCAGGTGCATCAGAAACATGTGTTAAAAAGTGACCTCATGGTAACCAGGGTAACCAGGTTCAGATTTAGGCCTTTTAGCAATGTCAAAGGCTCCTTCTGACATGTAAACAGTTAGTGGACATAGCTGCTCATAGCATGCGCTCATATAGATGTCAGGAAAATATATGTGTCTTACCAGAGAAAGAAGAGACAGAGAATATTTCATTTTCTAGCAAGAAATCCATGTTTGAAGAGAGCGCAAAAGCCACGCACTCCTAGGCTAATACTGATAAAGTCCAAAAATGAATAAACAATAAATTTATGTGTAAGATATTTAATCCTGTGTATTTATTAATCTTTGCAACAATAAGGTTACATAAGTCATCTTATATTAACATTTTGCATCATGGTTTTCTACCTATTTGCAATTAACTAAATAAGATATTTTTCAAAGTATTATATCTTTTAAAGAAATAAACCGATTCATTTGTTTAACAACATATCAACTCTTTGTGCATCATTTAATGCCAAAGTTTAATTTTCTTGTGAGCTTTAAAGCAATAAAAATGTATGTTATTCTGCTTTCACAATTGAGTACATGGTAGATGATACTTATCATTTGTGTATATACATTTTTGCATGAACATCATTACCCAAGTAATTACCATAATACATCTTTTTTTATGTTGTAGTTTTGTTGAAGTTATATTTTTGGAATACAATTTGATTTCTTTAATAAATTGTAGAATATATGGACTAATGTAATGAAAAAGTTATTTCATGCTGGTCGTTATTATTTTTAGTGGTATATTAACCTTTGTTGGTTATTTAATATCCAAATCTAAGTATTTTGAATGCAACTGTTTGTCTTCAACAACAGATAATATGTATTGTTGATCATATTTTTATATATATAAAAATGTATTGCAAGTAGTTTTTACAATAAAAATATATTTTTATACTTTCATAGTGTTTTTTAGGGGTTTTACTATTTGCCCATAGGTGGGAACAACAGTTTACAGTCATATCACATTGAATACACCGGTTCTCATCCTATCACTCAAGTTAAGCAACTTTGAACCTGGCCAGTATTTAGATGGGTGACCACTTGGGAATACCACATGCTGTAAGCATATCCTGACATGAGGTGTGTTGTGGTGCAGTGGATATTGGCTCAAGAAGAAAAATTGGGGAGCTGAGTTCGAATTACAGTTGAATGCCCTGCATTCACTTACATGCTAATACTCTTGGAAAAGGTATTAATCCATCAATTCCTTCCAGTTATAAGTTAAATAACAGGATGGATTAGGTTTTGCTGGTAACCAGTCTACTGCAGCAGGTATTGGCAACCTGAGGTCTATGCAGGGTAGGACTTGGGACCCTGCCCTGTAACAAATCCCAACAAATCTTTCTCCATTGCTTGCGAGGAAGCCGGCTAAATCTGACCAGGGTGAATGCTGAAACAGGTACAGGGAACAACAGCAGTTAAATGAATCAAAATCTCACAATCAGCAGCTTTACTGTCAGGTGAACTTTTCTGTCATACACAGGACTTTTACAGAAATGGCATCTTTTAAGAGAATCTGATATCACTTTCAAGGCTAAAATCAAATAGTCTGATTAATTCAGGTTGCAGCAGAACTGTTTTTCATATAATAGAAAGATGTTAGCTCGATGAAGACAACATTGCTACTAATGTTATTCCATTGTGTGGGATGTATTTCTGGGAAGTATATGTGAGATTCTTTTTATGTCGCACACCACACTTTCATTTCTCATTTGAAATCAACAGGTTAGGAGTTTGAATCTCTGTCAAAGAACTAAATACTGTAATTGCTAATCGTTTTATAGAATATGTGATTAATGTCAGTTATTTGTGCAGAAAATGGAATTGGTGAACAGAGTTCTAATACTTCCTAGTCTATTGTGTCCACTTTAGTATAAACATCCTTGAGAAAGGTGTGAATCAAAATCTGCTCTCCACAGATATAGGTTAAATAGCTAGTTTGACTTGGCTGTTTAGCTTTGGCTGGCAGCCAGTCTAGGTGAAACATAATACAGCCTTCATAACTGTAGAAAAAATGATGGCATTAGTTGAATGATTGATTTGCTTATGTTTTTTCATAGCTTATCAACTCTTTGTAGATTATATTTTGGATTGTAAAAATAATTCCATTTTGTGTTTGCAAATCAATATTGCATTAATAATGGTTTTGGAGAATAACAGGTATTTTTTCAGATACACTTCTTACTATTTAACACATAGCTAAGGGGAGGTGGTGATAGATTCATACTTTTCTCAAGAGCATTGTAAGTATGTAACAAACTGTTGTATCGTCGAGTGGTAAAACAATACACAGATGTTGAGATAATACCTTTATTTGGTAGATACAATATAAATAGTCCGTACTAGATCGCAACAATATGAGTGATTGATTTAGCAAGTAATCACGGTTGTAAATGGTAGCCCTCAGCTCACACTAACTAACTGCCGAGTTCAACCGACTCATTCTTTATATACAAGTGTACCTGGTCATGTGATCTAGCCATGTCACAACACAAACCCAGTTGGAATTGAAACTTGCCTCTCCAATTTCTTATTCCAAAATGCCATTCAATAAACCACTTCATCATCATTATCATTTAACATTTGTTTCCATGCTAGCATGGATTGAGTGGAGTTTTCTTGATGGCTCTGTAATTGAACCATCATGAAATACTAGAGTGACTTTTACAGCTGCATGCCCTTACTATCATCAAACAGTTTAGGAGACTGGAAACAGTATTTTTATCGAGACACCATCTCTAGAAAGATTACTTAACAAGGTTAGAGAGTTCAGCCTTCTCTATTTTATCCAGAGTAGGTGTAGAAGATGTGTGTTGTGGTGCAGTGGATATCAGCTCGAAATGACAAATCAGGAAGCCGAGTTTGAATTCCAGTTGAATTCATTGCATTCACTTACGCACAAATATCCTTGGGAAAGGTATTAATCTGTCTCTTCCTTCCAGTTATGGGTTAAATAATCAGACAGATTGGGTTTTATAGCCTTGGCTGGCAACCAGTCTACCACAGAAAGCAATGGTATCCTACTGCGGGAGTCAGTCATATATCTTTCAAGACATGATCGCCCAAAGTGTGTATCATGTATGGCACTTAACTGACTGACTGAATATAATAGTTGTAATCATGATTAAGACTTGTACCAGTCATAAAGTGGGGGTTTGGCTTTCTATTGTTTTGAAGTGATAAACTGATCCCCCACTAATTACTACATAATAATGTAATACATGTCTTCCCCCTCTAGCTATAAGTCAAATAACAGGACAGATTGGGTTCTATAGCCTTGGCTACCGCAGAAAGCAATGGCATCCTACTGCGGGATAATCTTCTGTTCAGTCAGTCATGTCTCTTTTGAGACATGATCACCCAAAGTGTGTCTCATGTGTGGTACTTAACAAGAATGGTAGAGGATTTTATTTCAGGGATTTTTGTTTTTTAGACAAGCCACCAGGAATAGGGAAAAGTGGAAGGCCATAATCGCCTACATCCTGAAGGGACAAGACACATAAAAGAAGAAGAGTATCTCAATGGCAATAAGAAACCACTTCACTATCTTTACCAAAAAGTTATGGCAATTCACAAATAAATAAAGTAATAGAATTTGTGAGGATCCACAATTGCCTCTATCTTAATGAACATGCCATTTAAAAAAAAAAAAAATTAATTTAGCATTTAACTTTTATTTAGGCTGCAAGTGTGGTAGTGTAATTATCAGCTTAGAGATGTGGAATTAATACATGACTGAGTTCAGAATGCTTTTATGGTGTGTGCACTAATTCTTTTAAGAAGGCTTAAGTTTAACCTTTCCTTCACACTCATTTGTAGTCATAGTTTAAATACTATCATATCATGAAATAGACATAGAAAAGATGATATAATAGTTGAAATTATCTCACTTTCTCAATTAGGAACAGAAAATTGACAGCTAAATATTTTATCAGCAATCAAGATAAATAAAAGAGAGTAACAATTCTATCACATAATGTGTCACAATGTTTGTATGTGTCTGCGCATATATAAATAAATAATATATATATATATATATATATATATATGAATCAGTTGCAGATATTATCTCTCTCTCTTTATTTATATATATGTGTGTGTGTGTGTGTGTGTATGGAGAGAGATAGTATTGTTGGTGTAATAGATAGTTGCTTCGAACAAGAAATTAAAAAAAAGTTCATATGAACTTTAACAAATTTATAACTTTATTTGTATTTGCAATAGAAATAATTTGTAAAAAGGATTAGAAAGAAGTAAGTCTATATATTTTAAATTTTATTTAAGTTTTCACATGTCGTCCATTGTATTAGCAATACAAAGGGTAATACGATTTTGCAGTTCATATTTATTTTTACTTATCTAAAAATTGTTGCAAATTTTGTGGTAAAGAATTATTTAATAACTATACTTAAAACTCAGTACATTAAACTTTATCACATTTTTTACAGATTATTTCTATCACAAATACAAATAGTTATAAATTTTTTAAAGTGCACACAGACTTTATTGACACCCTGTATACGTGTTAAAATGAAATGGCAGTGTTATTTTCATTTTTGTGTAATTTAGACGACAATTTAGCCATCATACACCATATAAGGTAATTTTCTAAATGCAGCTTAGATGTGACATAAGGTTGAAAGAATGGGGCACCAAGTAAGGACCAAACTCACGACTTAATTGTAATGATTCTAGCGACACAAGGTTGCTAAACATTACACCATAGTGAGGTGACCTTGTACACTGTATAAGTAAACATTGAAGTCAACACCCAAGCCCTGACAATTGCATATGAGCATGAAACAGACTATCACTGCTGGGTGTTGACTTCAATATCCAGTTTTGTATTTACAAACTGTCTATCCTGTAACTCATAAATATAGCATACCTAAAAATTATATCTTGTAAAACCTTGCCTCAAATCGTTATGGCAAATCCTTTCTCAGACAGGACTCACCTTGCTTTGTTCAAGATTAATCCTGGTCATGTCTCACCATAAAACATGGCTATATTTTTATCATTTAATCAGTATCATCCTAAGAAAAACTGTAGAGTCACTAAATGCAAGTGGTTACAGGACGTAGGTAAATAAGGAACAGAAACATTAATAGTGAGCAGAAAGAGAAAATAGTAATCAAGAGTAGAGTAGATAGCAACTGACATTGCATTTAAATTTTTGCAGATTAAAATTGGCCGGAAAGCATGGTGTCAGAAATAAGTTCCACAAGTGCAAAGGCTGAGAAAAGAAACTGTCAACATAAAACTTATGGCTACATCTAGCCAGTTTAATTGTAAATTGATTAACTCTCAACACCAGTCTAGTATTGCACTTAAATACATAAAGTCTAGATACTATAGCAAAGAGATCATCTGAACAATTACCATGAAAGTATTCATAAAAAAGGACACAGGGAAGAAACCTTACAGTGGTGGGTAAATGACTGAAGCTGAGATGGATATCGACTTGGAACGAGAAATCGGGGAGCCGAGTTCGAATTCCAGCTGAATTCATTGCATTCACTTATGCACAAGTACCCTTAGGAAAGGTATTAATCCATCTATTCTTTCCAGTTATGGGTTAAATAACAGGACAGATTGGGTTCTATAGCCTTGGTTGGCAACCAGTCCACCACAGAAAGCAATGGCAACCTACTGCGGGATAATATTCTGCCCAGTCAGTCATGTCTCTTTTGAGACATGATCACCCAAGCGTGTATCATGTATGCACTTAACTGACTGACTTCTTTGGATCTTATCAAGGAGCTGAAGATAAATAGCATGGGCACCCGGCCATATATGGCAGCAATATTTTAGGCCTAGATGAATGGTATACCCTCAGATATATAAGGTAGATTCTGGAGAAAAAATTGTCTTGAATGACTCTGTGAACCAACTTAGCAGTTGACCAAACAATGGATTCAATATAGTCTTTCCATTTCATGTCAGCCGTGAACGTTAGCTGGAGAAGATGCAACAAATCACTTTTCTTGAGGTTAGCATCAGCCATACTGATGGAAGCTGCAAAGGAGTCTCTCAGATGATTAATGGGGAGATATTTAGTTTTGAAGGCATTAAAAGTGACAAGCCATCTTTTGCCCCAGTTAACAATGGTCTTGAGGTCGTTTTGAACATCACCTGTCACTTTTTTGCTTGATTAGGCTGATCAACTTTTCTATCGAGGCAGGAATAAACTGCTGTATAATTGGCATAGATGTGAGCTGATGTCAATGAGAAGATTGTTAATGAAAGCTAAAAACAGTGTAAGACCAAGGATGGAGCCCTGGTGATGCTATTCAGTCTTTTGGGAGTTTTTGCAGTTCTGTTCATGGCTTTCAACAATCAGCAGAAAAACAAAAATGTTAGGATATTAATATTAACCTGTTAAAAACTATCTCAGATAACTGCATACTGAAATCTAGGAAATTCTTTCATTTTCATTGCAATAGCTGCATAATGGATTATATAATTGGTACATTTCCCCATAATTAGTACAATTTTTCCACCTAAACAATACTGGTAAATTTTCTTCATTTAACAGAATTGGTATATTTTTTCCCATTAAAAATAATTGGTACATTTCTTCATGAAACATATTGATTCATTTCCACATTTAAAATTGCCCAATTGTATATTTGTCTTGTATTACTTACCATGTTGATTGTAAATAAAAGAAGAGTAAGATGATTCTGGTTACAGATGGAAACAAGAATAAAGCGCGTCCACTTGAATTGGATCTTTGCTAATTTATTGAGTGTTGTTTTTTTTAAGATATGCACTTCATATTGTATTTCAATCTTATAAATCTCCAAATATTTTCTAGCATTAGAATAAATAATAAACTTAAAAAAAAAAACTAGTTTATTATCAGTCACTCAGAAAGAAATCAGATCAGTCTGAACTTGTTAACGAGTAATAAAACAAAGTGTGAACAAACTGTTGATAAATGCTAAAATGAAAAATTGGTTAAAAAAAAAAAAAACAGAATTTAGAGATAGTGAGAAAATATAATTACTAAATATCAGTTTCTGGGTTAAAAACAAAGTATTTTTGATTTTCTGTTGATTTAGTTGTAAAGAGGCTGTGTCCTTGAGGTTTCTTAAAAATTGTGAATTGGTATTTTGGATGTGCATGAGTTCGATTTATTTGGATTTTGGTGACAACTTGCTGTTCATTCACTTTTACTTATGACTGAACTTTTATATAACCTAAGATAAATACAATCCTAGATTGTAGGTGCAACTTGGGAATCGTTTATTTATGAATATTTTTGGCTGTTGAGATTGTCAAAATCAAAACTGTTTTGATAACTAAAAAAAAAAAGATTCCAAAAGAGTTCATTATAAAAATAAAATAACAGAACATAAAAGACATAAATAAAAAAATTACATGATTAAAATACAATTATATTTTAGTAACATTACTTTTTTTTCATATCTCTGTCTGTACTTTCCTTCTCACTCAGTTTGAAAATTTTTCTAGAGTCTTTTCCAATTATAAGTTATTTTTTCCCAGATGATAGTAATTTCTCTCAGTTGCAATGCTTGAATATCCTTGACAATGGGTCATGCAGAAGAATTATTCCCAACTTGATCAGAACTGATGACAACACAAATTGATGGAGACTGAGTCTGGGGGACAAGCTCAACTGGTGGAATAAAAACCATGTTGTTGTGATTTGTAATTTCACAAGAGGTTGAGATCATTCTTGATTTTCAATTTTGCTGTCATAAATAAAATAATAATAATGATGATGATGATAATAAATAAACAAGATCAAAATTTGCACCAATCAAAACTAAAAGAAACTTTGTTTAATCTGTGAAAGCTTTTAGAATATTTAAGCATGGTTTTAAAATCTGGATCAAACTTTCTACAGGAGCTTTTGTCATTGCCTTGCAACTCAGCTCAAAACTGTTTTTTACTCTGAAAGTATTTTTACAGAACTGAGTATAGTTTTGAGATCACTGCTCAATTTTCTTTTATATTTGAGCTTGCAAAACATTTTTTTTTCATGCTTCGATAGGATTTTCTGAATTTAGAAAATGATTCTTTTTTTTCCCTAAAATCATTTCTTAAAAATAATATCTAACAAAGGATTTTGTTCAAGTATCAGATTTTTCAAAGTGTAATTTATTTTGTTTTCTTATTTTTCTGTTTTGGTAAAATTTATCTATGAAACAAGATAATGAATAATTAATTAACCTTACTATTTGTTGAATAGCAGTAAAAAGACTTTTTTTACAACATGAGCAAAAATATTTAATTCTGATCACAGTCGACTGTGTTGGTGTTAATTGTTGAAAACTTACTAATCCCCTTTTCATACTTTTATTTCATTCCCTCAATACAAGACTCTTATTGGCTGAGATATGTGATATGTATGTAAGAAAGAAGTGGTTGGAAGTGATTATTATGAATATAATGAGGATGGATAATGACTCACTTTTGACTTGAAGATGTTAAGACTAAAATTTTCAGCAAAGTTTTCTATATGGGAGTCTGTTACATCGAGTAGTAGTCTTTAGAAAAAAGCTGTTAAATGAAGCTTTCTACTTTCTTTTGGAATATGGAAAAAATGAAGACTATTCAACTCTTTGGAGGTAGCTCAGTTTATCCTAGGTAAAAAGGTTTGAACAGATGTATCTAAAAATGAAACTCAAGTTAATATTTAAAAAGTTTTAAATCTTGACACACACAGTGAAAGTGTTTTCCAAAAGCTAAGCAAAGTATTTAGAAATAGGAAATTTTTTGTTAGAAACAAAGAAAAGAGTTCTTAATTGTAAATGAAGGATCAGTCCAAATATCAACAGTGAATGCTGGATAATCATCTCCTTAGAGACAAAGAAGAGACTTGAGCCAACAGAAATGTGGTTTTACAGAAAGATGCTAAAAATACTATCAAAGAAGCATTCTGCTTGGTCATGCTGAGAACTTTTCAGTCTTTTCTCATAAATTACTGGATTCAGTGTAAATATTGACAAAATTCATTCCCTAATGAAAATCTAATATCAGCCATCTTATACAGCAGTGAATGCTGACCAATCTCAAAGATGAAGAAGAGACTTGAGACAGCAGAAATGTGGTTTTACAGAATATTGCTGGAAATATCATGGACTAAAAATGTGTGTTTTAGAGAAAATGGAAACAAAAAGGACACTGATATTCATAACAAAAAGAAAGTTCAAATTTCTAGGTCACTTAATGAGAAAAGAGAGCTTGGAAAAATTGGCACTCAGAGAAAATATTGAAAGCAAGGATGACAGAGGACAACAGCAAGTAACCTACCTAATGAGCTTGAATAAATGATTGGCAGAACAAGGATTAGGGGAGATAGTATAACAACCTAGTAATAGTATACTAAGAGCTACAAGAGAATACTGGTGAGAGAGAGAGGATGCAAGTTAGTCAGATAGGAGATGACTGTTGACTTTACATTTGAATTCCACAGGTGGGAAGTGCAAGAGAAGAAGCTGCTGGAGTAGAATTTGCATTTACAATTTATTGGTTTCACAGTAAAAAGGTGGGACCTAGTTGCTAATCTTGTGGCTCGAGTAAATTCATGTATGGGGGGTACCAGTGAGCTAAGTTCATCTGAGCAGAAGCCATGAACGTATTTGTAGAAGAGACGTAGGTAAGCCTTGTTGCGCCGGTGAGAAAGTGACTGTATCTGAGCTGCCAAGTCAGGATCAATCACATTACAGATTCTTTGTTAGATTTTGTCAAGGACCCCTAGATGGATAGCAGGAGCACTCAACCAGATATGGCAGCAGTATTTAATGCACGGGTGGATGGTAGATTTGTACATAGAAGAAAAAAAAAAGATAGGTTTTTGATATTGCAACTGTGGAAATGAGATGGCAAAGTGGAAAATGTGTCATCTCCCATAGTCAGTCAGTTAAGTACAATACGTGATACACACTTAGGCAATCATGTCTGACTGACTGGGCAGAAGTTTATCCCACAGTAGGCTACCATTGCTTTCTGGTTGCTAGCCAAGGCTATAGAATTCAGTCTGTCCTGTTATTTAACCCATAACTGGAGGAAGAGGACAGATTAATACCTTTCTCAAGGGTATTTGCCGGTAAGTGAATGCAAGGAACTCAACTGGAATTTTAACTCGGCTCCCCGATTTCTCGTTCCAAGCCGATATCTACTGCATCACAATGCATATCCCATCTCCCATAACCCTGATTAAATGATTTTGAAGGTTCGAAAAGGAGCATCTTCATCCCATATTTGACAGTAGCACTTCCTTTCAGGTTTAATCTGACATTCCTAATGATAAAGCACACAAGAAAGATTTTTAAAGCTTCAAACAGTCATCTGTTTTTACTAAAAAAGACTGTTTCTTTTTAAATTAAACTGTATGAATCATTCATTTTTTACAGTTTATCAACCCTTTGCAGGTTATTTAAAGCCAGTAAATATTTTTAGATTGTAAAAGTTTTATTTGTAAATAAATTATGTGATACATGTCTTATTAATTAGAGGAGGAGATGAGGTGGACTCATGCTTTTCCCAAGGGTATTTCCATGCAAGTCAATATAATGAACCCAACTGAAATTGGAATCCAGCTCTCTGCTGAACAATCCACCTGCACATTCAAGTCAACAGCACGTACGACTCCCAATCGTTTATCCATCTAGATACTGACCAGGCTCAAGATTGTTTAATTTTGGTGATTGCATGGTGTTGTGGAGTAGTTTTCACACTGAAGGTTACAATCATGCAGTATCAGTGGCTAATCGACTTAACGTACCCATAATGTTAGGAAATTTGTAACCTTCTACTGAAAGCTGACTCTTCAGTATCCATCTAACTACTGACTAATATCAACTGCCTAGTAGTTCTACTGAACTCCAATAGAAGTCTAAAGAACACCCATGAACTTCCTGTTAACTGTTATTAATATAGAAGGGAGAGCCCATTGAGGAATAGGTGTGTTTCCCCCTAACACATGAGAACCAGTATTTCAACATGATATAGCTGTAAGCATTTTCAAATTAAACAGAGGAATAATTATTCTAGTGATTGATCAAGTAAATAATTACAAAATAAATGAATAAATAAATATAGATTTGGCAGACTTTATTCAAAATTTTTGTTTTTTTTGTTTTTCAGCAATGAAACATTCTTATGAATCTTGATTTGATAGCTACAGCAAAATAGATTGGCTTTTTTTCCTTTAATCTAGTCAAAAACAAATGTACTACAGTCCATATTTCTCTTGAAAATTTTAGAAGATCAATGACAGAAAAAAAAGTGAGGAAAAATTTGTTCTTTCACTAATGAAATAAAACTGTCTATTTCCCAAGAGTAGAATTGATAATCAATCATATTGAGTAAATATAAGACCATAAAAGGAAATCCAGTTTAAATATCAATGTAAAAATATGAAAAACAAATAATAGGAATCTATTAAGATTGCCATTATAATTATTAATGTTATTAATAATGACAACAAATATTACTATTAATATTTTCATTGTCTTATAAATACAAACATTTACATTTTTTTATAATATTTCATATTCTATATTTCCTTCAAACAGAATTCTCTCGTGAGTGTTGTTCAAGTGACAGTCTTTTTCAAGCTGTAACAATTTTTTTTTACAGTATATTTGCTATATTAAGCACTAATTTGGTTTTTATTATCTAGTCTAAATCTTTGAAGAACTTTCCCATTGGCTAAGCAAGAACAGAAATAGCAGTTACCATTGTGGTCTTCCTTATTAATTTTGTTATCATCATTCTGTTTCAATCAGCATAACAAATTCTTAATGATATTACTTATGGGAATAAGAGTAGGAGTAGCATTACCAATAGAGGAAGTGGGTACTGAAAAGTTCTCAGCCTGACCAACTTTCTCAAAAGACAGGATTTTGATATTTGGTTACAGATGTGCAAGTAACCTCATGGTTATTGATAAAGCAAGTAGAATTGAAAACCCAAGTTAAAATTACAATCACTTCTGTTTCATTCATTTTGTGCTAAAGATTTTTGGGAAAGACATGAATCCATCTACCTCTTGCCATATGTTTAATAAAAATAGTGAGTAGGCTTTCTTGTCTTGGGTAGATGGCAGTTTAGGAGAAGAAAAACTCTGAATTCAAACCTGCAGAGGGTTGTTTAGAGAATTTAGTAGTACCAATTATCTGCTATCAGTTATTCCAAAAATAACACAACCCCTAGATGAGTCCAGCCAACCTTTCTGAGCTTTAGTCAATTCCACCAACATTGTGTTGCTGATCTCAGATTAGCCAAAGCAGGGTTGCTTGTCGTCACTTGATGAGGCTGGTCCAGACATGCGCAGGATTGGTATATATTGAAAACCAGATTTAAGACTGCAACAGCACGATGTAGATTTATATATATTTATATATATTGAATAAATACAAGATCACAATCAATTCAAAATTAGGTGACAAAAAAATCAGTTGGCTGGTATTTCAGTAACACAATAATATTCATGTCCTATTATCTCCACGGAACAATGGTTTATTCAACTCCCAGCTGGTTGAATTTAGAATTATATTATATTCTCCAATTTTCGAGAAATCTCTTCTCATCTTGAAAATCACCTAAAATTAATACCAGTCATCAGAAAATAGGGTTACACAAAAAGTGTGATTTATTCTCAACAAGCCTTTGTTACTATAATCAAATAATTTGTGGGGGTTGTCTAAGGATTCAGTCTTAATCTAAACTGTTATCATAGGTAGAAGAGAAAGTCCATGAATCCATTAAAATAGTGATTCTGGGAAATGGTTCAGGCTGAAAACTTGCTAGTAATGACCTTATAGTTGTAGTTATTGCTTTGTTATGACAAACAACTTAAGAAAAGAAGATTGTTAATAATGTGCAAAGTACCAGTATTATTAGGTTTTATACTGTTCCAGGTTAAGGGTGCAGTACCAGTGACATAAGCTACAAGTGTTTGTTATTTTATACAAGGAAACTAAATCTATAGTAAGGAATGAAAACTGTATTTGATGAGGATTGGAAATTATGACAAAGAAAAGTATTATTAAATTAATGATTAATGACATAGAAAAAATCATTATTATTTTCTTAATTAAAAACTAGTTTACCAATGTTATCAAAATTGACATGATATATATTTACCGGTGAAGAGAACTAACAGGTTTAGGATCCCAAATTCTCCGGCATTTATTTTTTTTGAAAAGTGCTCAATACAACATTAATCGTCAAGTATAATATAAATAAATTAGTTTTTTATTTAAAATTTATTTAATTTACACTGCAACACAGGAATTTGTTTCGAGATTTTACCTTGTCATTAGGCAATGTTGAATTATTGGGGCGATAATGATTTACATTTGAAAGTAGAAAACAATACATTTGTTATTTAAAAAGTTAAATATGGAGAGGAAAGATAGAAAATTTTTTAGATTTTATGTGTGTGTTGAATTTAACTAATCAGGAAGAAGTTTGACTTTTAAATTTGAAAATATAGCTTATATGTTTGGGGATATGGTCTTTTTTCTTTCAAGTTTAATGGGAAAGTTTAATTTTCTTCAGCTAGTGCTTAGACCATATTTTACCAGTGTGATGTATACATTATCGTTACAAGGTGATTGCTATGTATCACAGCCATTTTAAAAGAAAGAAAGAAAACATTTTTTTTTTTACTTTTGATCTGACTTAAAGGGCCTTTTGGTACTATTAAACTATTTTTAATTTCAGTTCAGACTGCAATTTTTTCATCAATTTTTCATACACTCTTAACTTACATAAACATTAATATCTATTAAATTAATATTATATCATAATACAAAACAAAATACTGGATGTATGTAAGTTAATTGTAGCAATAATGTATGTATAGCACTGGAAAAAAAAAACAGTCTAGACAGTAGCTGAAGAAAATGACACATCTAAACTTATTTATAAATGGAACTTTGTCTGTGTGTCTGTGTCTGTGTCCATTACCTATAGACTCTGAAACGGCTGAACCAATTTTCTTGAAAACTTACACAGTTATACTATAAGCGTCTGCGAATGTTCTTAGCTAGGTTTTGTGTTCAGGTACCCCTGATAAATATTGAAAATCTATAATCGAAAAAATTGGGTTATAGAAGGAGTGGTCCGATTTTAATCAAATTTGATACACTCATAGACAAAGACATAAGAAACAATATTCATAAGTTTCAAGGTTGCAGTTCTTACAATAGTGCGGAAAATCGATAATATATATAAAAGGCAAGATGTTTGTGTGTGTGTGTCTGTTTATCTGTCTGTATGTCCTTTATACAAAGCCACAATTTTTATCCGATTCTCACCAAACTTCACACAAATATTTTTAGGTTGAGTCTGAGCTCCAGGACCATGGATTAGTTTTAAAGCTTTCATTACACCTGAGCAATGCCGGGCTATACTGCTAGTTCCTGTTAAGCTTGAAAGATAAAGCCCCATATCCCCAAACATATAAGCTATATTTTCAAATTTAAAAGTCAAACTTCATTTTAATTAGTGAAATTAAACACATGCATAAAATCTAAATTTTCTTCTGTCTTCCCCCTCCATATTAAACTCTTTAAATAACAAATGTATTGTTTTCTACATTCAAATGTAAATCATTTGACCAAAATTATTCAACATTGCCTGATGAGGTAAAATCTTAAAACAGAAATTTCCGTGTTGCAATGTAAATTAAATAAATTTTTAATAAAATACTAATTGAATTATATATATATATATTATGGAAAAGATTAAATCAACAATTTGAAATTATTTGTTTGAACATTATTTTTTTTATCAATACTTGTATTTAAGTAGATATTCAGCTTTTTTTATTTTATTATCTACTTAAATATGAGTATCAATAAAAAAAATAAATGTTCAAACAAATCATTTCAAATATATATAAATATATATATATATAAATAAAGTTCAAACTATTATTAAAAGGAGGATGCGCAAAGGTGTAGTGGACTGTGGGACTTTGAATGAGAAATTGGTGAGCCAAATTGAAATTCCATTGGAATTATTACATGCAAGTTACCTTGGAAAAGACAACTATGGAAAAAAAGCAGGTCAGACTGGGCCTTAAAGCCTTGGTTAGCAACCAGTCTAGGAGAAAGAACTCAAAACCAGCCTTGAGAGTAGTGAACTCTGTTAGGCTATCTTGCCCAAGACACACCCCTGCTGCTATAGCTGTAGTACATGTAGTGCTTCTCAGACCCCAATGAGTCACAAAACTCATAATAAAAATTATTAAAAGGCTCACACAAAAAATGTATTAATTATGTAGGGGGGATCAATTTGTTATTTAAAAACAATAAAAATGAGTCCCCCACTTTGTCTAGCTGCCCAGTAGTATTAGTTTATTGATGTCGTCAAAATTGATATGTATTTTATTAAGTACCAATTTTAACCCAGTTTCCTCAGGTTTTAGAACATTAAATTCATTTACAAATCACAAGAATTTTTATTCCAACTGGGCAATATTTGGAAGGTAATTTTATTGATGAATCAATATGTCCTCACTACCTATATATAATGATTTGTACCCATTATTTTTTTCCAGTCTTTTATGCTGCCCTCAAATGAGGACACGGAGTTAAAATGAGTTAATTATTACTAAAAGTAAAATATATCTATATTTTTAAATTATATTAACAAACACTAATTCTACAGGGGGTCAGTTTATTACTTCAAAATAGGTCCCCCATTTTATATCTAGTAGAATCTTCATGTATTCATATAACAACATATTTTTAGCATATTGTCCAATTGACATTCCTTCCTGGTCTTTTGAACAGAAGTAAAGGTTTGTCTCTTTTTTCTTGTTTAGGATTGGGTTTTCGATTCCTTTTAAAGTTTACTTCAACTCTATACTTCAAACATCTCTGCCTTAAGACTCATAACATGTATCTATGATGGATTTCATATTTTTGTTTACAAAAGGAGTTGACAGATTTGCATATTTTCTAGTTAACACATGTCCCCAATCTTTTGAGCAGCAATAGAGGTTTTAGTCTTTGTTTCTTGTTTAGGATAAGGTTTCTGATTCTATCTAAAGCCTTTTCTCTTTCACTTTCAGTGGTCACTTGCATCTTAGTGGTATTATCACCTTGCTTGGGATGGTGCTTATTATTTTGTAACACACCATATCAAATGGCTCTTGGGCCTTGTGACATCATTATAAAAAATGATTTTTGTAGGTCAGTCATCAAATATGTTATAAAAAGTCTTGTTGTACTTTACTCTTTCATGCAGTTAGTTTTTACCTGGCTTTGTAAACATCTTAGAACAGACTGCCATTGTCATAACAAAAAACACTGTCACCTGGTGTCACCAGTGCAAGGGATATAACTCGAGTGCAGGTTAAACTCACTTGATCTTTGGATATTATGAGCAGTTTCCTTTTAATTTTGAGAAACAATTTTATAACCTTTCAGAGCATATGCTGTGGGAAGACGAATGAAGCAGTGCAATTATTTTCCCAGCCCATTGTTCCAAGTTAGAGTTTACTCTCTATCTTAACTGCAATCAGATTAATTCTCTATCGGACCTAAGAGGCTTAATTTAAATTCAATCTATTTGCATTATGGTACTCTACCAAAGGTAAAACGATTTTGAATGTTTAGAGATGCACTTCAAGAACAGTTGCATCTTAAAGCAAGACTGGGTACAATGGTAAGCATTCTTCTGAAATAATAGCAAGCATGGCTCAGGGCACATAATCTTACAGTGTAAGTATCAATCAAAAGTTGTCTGAATACACGTGATTTCTTTGATCGGAAGAACCTACCTGAAAGTGATGCAATTCCAAACTTGAGGGTGTTGCACTAGAGAGATAGATCAATTCCTGTATTAAATCTGGGACTGAGTTGTCTTTTTGAATTTTAATTTACTAGCCAAATGCTTGTTCTACAAATAGAGAAAAGTTGTTGAAGCTGTTCTCTTACCTTTTAAAATTTATATATAACCATTTTGAGCAAGATATATTTTTTAAAGTTTAGTTAGTAAAGTTTTAAGTGGATCTAATTAAACATATTGTTTTGATATATTCAGTTATTTATTGTGTACCAGACATTAAATAATATCACAAGATCTTGCTTTTCTTTTCAGCTTATAGCTGATGACAAACATTTTTGAAACATCTGAAATTAGAATATTGACGTACACACACAACCATCTCACACCAAGTTATAAATTCTTCTTCTTCATGTGTCATGTCCCTTCAGGATGTAGGCAATCATGGACTTTCATTTGACTCTGTCTCTTGTCACTCTTAATATTTTTCCTGTTGTTATCTCCCCCAAACCCTGCTCTACCATCCATTTGCTCAAGGCTAACAAATATGTCTTGTGCTGCATTCCCTTTTCTGCTTTATTTCTGTCCTGTGAGTATTAGATTCTCCAGACCCTCCTTCCTCATTATATGTCCCAGAACCCTCAGCTGTCTCTTCTTGATGTTAAGTCTGAGTCCTCTTCCCATTTGCATTCTCTTTGACACCTCGTCATTGCTTGCATGCTTGGTCTATGCTATCCTTAATATTCTTCTGAAAAATCATTTCTGCTGCCTCAAGCCTCTTGTTCATCCCTAAAGAGATCAGCCAACATTTACTGCCATACAGAAGGATAGATTTTACATGGCTGTCGAGCACTCTTTTCTTTGTTTCTAATGAGATTTTCCTGTCTCTTAGTACTCTGCTTAGTTTTTGAAATGTAACTTTGGCCATACCAAGGCTTCTTTGAATCTCAGTGTTGCACTTTCTATCCTCTATCTGAACACTTCCCAGATATTTAAATTTCTTCACTTGTTTTATTTTAGTTTGTCTGGCCTGTAGTTGATATTTGGGCTTTTTTTAAATTTACTAATGACCATGCATTCAATTTTCTTGAAGTTTATAATCAGTCCTTTCTTCTCTCTTTCTCTTGCTACCTTCTGTAGGAGGTCCTGTATTTTCCTTTCTGTGTCTGCTAACAGCACTGTGTCATCCACATATCTTATATTGTTGAAATTATGATTGCCAATGATAAATTCTGGCAATAACTTTATTTCTTTCAGAATTGTTTCAATGTACGAATTGAGAAGCTCTCTTGAGAAAACACATTTTTGTTTTATGCCCCTTCCTATTTTTGTATATCTGTAACCCTATTTTTGGGTGGCTGGTGTTAATTTTAGTTGATTTTCAAGATAAGAGATTTTTTTAAAAGTTGGAAAGTGTAATTATTTTGTTGGAAAAAGAAGCCAAAGTGATAAAAAGTGGAATATATAGATTTGGATTCACTCGTTGCAGAATTGCTTTTGTTGGGAAAAGTAAGTGAATTTATCAAAGCTAGTTCATAAGAGTAGTCAAAATATTGTCAAATGGGTTTTGACAATGTGACCTAGGTCAAAATACAGCCTTGAGGATTTCCTGTTTACTGATTACCAGGACAGCTGATAGAAACAGGCAAACAATAACAGGGAGTAAGATTTTCCCCCTCTATTGGAAGTTAAAATGTTTAAATGATATGACTTACATTTCAAGATACTAAGATATATATAGGGAGGGGGAAATAGCAATTCAGTCACTAACTTTAACACCCTGATTTTTTGTCTTCTTAATAAAACTGGGGTGGGAAATGAAATTGAATGAGTCAAGACCAGTAATGAATTGAAGCAGACAAGCTGAAATAACCTGCCACAAGAGAGAAATATTGCAATAGACTGTCAGTCCAAATTCAACCAGCTGGAGTTGAATAAACCATTGTCCTGTGGAGATAATAGGACATAAATATTATTTTGTTACTAAAATACCAGCCAACTGATATTTTTCGTCACTTAACTTTGATGTGCTTGTAATCTTGTATTTATTCAATATACATAAATATATATATAAATCTACAGTCTTAAATCTGGTTTTCATTCTATACCAATCCCTTGCATGTCTGGACCAACCTTATCAAGTGACAACAAGCAATCCTGCTTTGGCTAATCTGAGATCAACAACACAATGTTGGTAGCACTGACTAAAGCTCAGAAAGGTTGGCGGGACTCAGCCAGGGGTTGTGTTATATGTCTGCTGAATTCATTTTCTGTCCATATGCAAGCAGTTTGCTGCCAATATAAGTGTTATATATCACTGTACGACGACAAACAACGAGAACACGCATATATAAAAATATAAGATTATATTTCTATTCCTGACGATGAGCCTGTGTGGAACAGAGAATGGAAGAGTGAGAGCGCACATAGAATGAGTCGACGGGAGTGTAAGTCTTGCCTGTGGTGTCTCTCTGCTTCCACTGGCCGTTCTCTGCTGGCGAATCTGTGTGTCGATTTCTTTTTATAGTCTTCTAGAACCGGGACTTTTCCTTCCGGTTTTGTCTCGCCTACGCAACGCCCACATAATTCCAAGAGACACCTGTTTTGTTTACTTCCGTAGTCATTTCCGCCGCTGTCGGAAATAAGGTCAAACGAGCCCGACTCATAACCCTGCGACATCCGCTCCAGATGCCGACAGGATGTATTTCTCAAACACCTGTCTTGTCGTTCGCTGACCCCTTCATCGACGGGAAATATCATCGATTGCATCAACCTTCTTCGGGTGGGGGCTAGATTGCTATATTACATAAGTTCTTGATTATCTTGACGTCTTTCCTGAAAATGTCGAGGTTCCTGAGCATCTCCAACAAGTCTTGACCTTTGCGTAGCCTATAAAGAATGAATGCAGGTTCTGCATTTGTATTGTTCTTTCTGATAGCATTCTGAGCATCAATACTAGTGTTCCTTGTTCCTGTATCTTTAATGAACTCACACCGTTCTTTTCCTATCTCTGGCCTGATTCTGCTGCATGCTCTATTCATCTCTATTCATTAGAATCACGAGGGTAAGTTTTGTTAAGTGGTTTATTAAGCTGATTGTTTGGTGGAGTTCTTTTTCTCTAATATGAGTGTTCTAATCTTTGATTTTATATATCCAATTGCTGAGCATGTCTTATGTCCTGTATTATGATGCTCTATCTATAGGAATGGACTGTTCCTCCATCAGTTAATACTAACCTGAGTGACTTCTAGGGACACGGTCATGTGATAGTCGAGACACAGAGTAACTATACTGCTAGAATGTACACTTTTGTTTTGCTGATTACTAACACTCGTACATGTGTATATGTTCTTGTAAATCTAATACACTGGTTAAACCTACCTTCTTGTTTCCCTGTCTTACTTCCTGGCCGTAACAAGACACAATAAATTGGGGATGAAGATTTACCACAACATTTTGTTATTTCTTTTATTTCTTTCCGCTTATATCCTCAATCTGTTGAGCCTTCTTTCTTTAGCCTGTCTGTATTTGTTTTTGTTTTTTTAATCATTTCACCCCAAGCAAGGCATTCCACTGCCACTATTGCGCTTGGGGCTACATAAGGGAAGGTAAATAGGAAGAGTGCTTAGATATAGGAAATGTCAGAAGGGGGGGGTGATAGATAGTTGGGTGGGTGGGAAGAGTGTTTGAAAGAATGGAGGTTAGTGTGTTAGCAGGTGTCTATTGACTTTACATTTAAACTCCTAGAGATTGTAGCCGTCGGGGAAGCAGTCATGTGGAAGAGAATTCCACAGTCGGGAAGTGCGAGAAAAGAAACTGTTGGAGTAGAAGTTGAGGTTGCATTTTATCGGTTTCACTGTAAAAGGGTGGGATCTAGTTGCTAATCTAGTATCTCATGCAAATTCTAACCTAGGGGGCAACAGTGATCTAAGTTCATTGGAGCAGAAGCCATGAAAGTATTTATAGAAGAGACACAGGGAAGCCACGTCGCACCGGTGAGAGAGAGACTGCAGGTGTTCTGCTAAGTCGGTATCGATCACATTACAGACCCTCTGCTGTACCTTGTCTAGAAGCCCAAGGAGAATAGCAGTTGTTTCTTATTTCCTTGTGTAGTTTCCTGAATAATGGCTCGGAACAAGAAATCGGGGAGCTGAGTTCAAATTCCAGTTGAATTCATTGCATTCACTTACGCGCAAATACCCGTGGGAAAGGTATTAATCCGTCTCTTCCTTCCAGTTACGGGTTAAATAACAGGACAGATTGTGTTCTATAGCTGCAGCTGGCAACCAGTCCACCACAGAAAGCATTGGCAACCTACTGCGGGATAATCTTCTGCCCAGTCAGTCATGTCTCTTTCGAGACATGATTGCCCAAGCGTGTTTCACGTATGGCACTAAACTGACTGACTGAACATAATAGGTGGAATCATGATTAAAGCTGCTCCTGGTCATAAAGTGGGGGATCGGTATTTTATTGTTATGAAGTAATAAACTGATCCCCCACTAATTACTACTTAATGATATAATACACCTCTTCCCACTCTAGCTATGAGTCAAATAACAGGACAGATTGGGTTCTGTAGCCTTGGTGGGCAACCAGTCTACCGGAGAAAGCAATGGCAACCTACTGCGGGATAATCTTCTGCCCAGTCAGTCATGTCTCAAAAGAGACATGATCACCCAAGTGTGTTTCACGTATGGCTCTTAACTGACTGAGTTTCTTGTATTCCATTCCATGTCTTGGCATTGTTTTCTTACAAAAACTTAACGAAACAACTATTATAATTCACAAGGCATATCTATCATACTATCCAAATACCTGTCCTATGAACAGAGATAAATTGACATAGAAGTTCTCATACCTTTAAAATTTCTGTATAAAAGATATTTTCAACAAAACATATATTTTCTGAAATTCTTTTGGAAATTTCACTGATAAAATTGTTTTATTAATTTTAATATTGTTATATATTTATTCTTTTTGATCTTGTACCATGAAACTTATGGTCAAATCATACAGGTTTCCATTTGATTACTTAAGTTAAATGGTGTTGAGCCTGGTTAGTATTGAGATGGAAGACTGCTTGGGTACACCAGGGACTGTAAGCAACTTCCTACAATCTGAAATAGGTTTTGACTTTAAATAAACTGCAAAAGGTTGATAAACCATAAAAAACAAAAATTAATTATGCCATTAAATTGTAGGATTGTCTAATCAAATCTGACATTGAAAAAAAAAGATAAAAATATTGAGTAGTGTCAACACAGAAATTCATGTACAATAATCTGAAAATTAAAAACTATGGAAAGACGTCAAATTATTATAAATATTGACTTAGTAAATCCTGAACCTGAAGAAACAGGAAGAAAAACTGGCTATTGTAACCCAGACCAGAAAAAATTCTTGAAGAAGAAGTCTGAGAAAATGACAGGATGCAGGCATGCAGAAAAAATGTCTTGTCCTGTATGAGCCTGGCTGAGGGTGTTTGTGTGTTTTCCTCCCCTTCACATTCCCATTTCCTTCAGTCGGAATTTCAGCAGTCATGGGCAGGCAGAGGTCCCCTCACTTTCAGCAGGCATGGGCATAAAGGTCCTCCTTCCATTATGTAGAAGTTCTGGCAGTCATGTACATAAGGAAGTGTCTTGGCATACAGTCTACTTTTTGCCTGAGGTGATTGGTGTGGTCAAAATCTAGGTAGCAAGTAAGTGGTGTGAATTTCATTTGATGACATATTGTTGGCTATGCATATTCACTTCTTTTGTTTTGATTGTGCATTTTTTTAATCTACTTTTTACAGCTCCAGCCACCACCTCTTTTACTGGTGGGTGTGTGTGAGATCCAGTTAAAGAAACGATTGATATAATTATAAAGAATATTTTCAACAATTTATCTCTACCACCATTAAAAACTAAACATAACATTTTACAGAAACATTTTGTGCCAACGAAACCCTTGACAAGTGTTGGCTAAAAGGTTCCTCGGGTTTGGGAAAACAAAATGACGTCTACTCTTTTTAAGGCTATTTGTTGTTTCTGCGGGTACAAATCTTTATTTCTATATATAAGATAGTGTAATTATGTAGTTTTTGGTCATAATAAAATTAGCCCAGTACACATTTGTATTAAAAAGTGTCCAAGACAATGATATTGTAGAACTTTCGAATATTTTTCATTTGTGTCATGGCTGCATCTCCGATAATTGGAATGAACTCTTCCAAACATTACATATACCTCTCATCACAAGAGGTGAGAGTAGGTAGCCCGAGGGAAGTATCCTAAGAGAGTAGCCTGAGGAGAGCGCTCTGAACTCAGCTGAGAGTCGTCTATGAACCCTGCTACCTTTAATGACCATTATGAGTCCCAGTTGGAGGGTCGAATCATAGCATTACACACTAACCCACATTATCATTGTGTAAAAAAGTATCGTATTTTTTCGTGTTTAATATATATTCATTATTTCCTATTTCGGTTGGTTTTGTGTTGTTCTTGCTGGACCTTTAACCGAGTCTACAACAAGTGGCAATGAAGATTCGAAGGAATTCATGTGAAGATATAAAAAAGAAAAACATTGTCCCATGCGACAATTTGTAAATGAGTTAAGTGTAATAACTCATTTACAAATATATAAGATATACATATATATATATATATATATATATATATACGCATAGTTTTACACTCATCTATTTAATTTATTTATCAATCTATCTATAGTATATACACACACACATATTCATATATAGCAATTTTGTTAGCATAGACTAGAATATAGTCAGTCAGTTAAGTGCCATACGTGATACACACTTGGGCGATCATGTCTCTTTCGAGACATGACTGACTGGGCAGAAGATTATCCCACAGTAGGTTGCCATTGTTTTCTGTGGTAGACTGGTTGCCAACCAAGGCTATAGAACCCAATCTGTCCTATTATTTAACCCATAACTGGAGGGAAGAGACAGATTAATACCATTCCCAAGGGTATTTGCTTGTAAGTGAATGCAAGGAATTCAACTGAAATTCGAACTCGGTTCTCTGATTTCTCGTTTCAAGCCGATATCCACTGCGCCACAACGCACAGAATATAGTACAAGGATGAAAAAATGGAGCGCCTAGTGAGGATCAAACTCTCTACTTAGATTTAATTTATCTAGCAAGGCAAGCTTACTGACCATTGCACTATGTCAAGGTACCCCAGATTATATATATATATATATCTTTATATATTATTGTGTTTGTTAAAAACAGAACATCTCCCCAAATATGAATATCAATTAAAAATAATGTTCGAACAAATAATTTAAATATGTCGGTTGTTAAAACCATTTTGTTAATCTTTGAAATTTTCTGTAACATTATATTATTGTGTATTCGGGCAACAATTCTCCTTTAACACAAGTTTCATGAAAGACAACTGACAAGATACTGCAATTAAGCCTTTTAATTAATTATTCTTGTGTTTCTACAATTCTTTTCTCAACATAAAGTGTGTAAAATTATCCAAATGCTGTTCAATTTTTTTTTTTTTTTGACTAAGTTGACTATGTATCCTTCTAAAGGATGTGCGTTGTGGTGCATTGTACATCGGCTCAAAATGAGAAATTGGGGAACTGAGTTCGAATTCCAGCTGAATTCATTGCATTCACTTATGCACAAATCCCCTTGAGAAAGGTATCAATCCATCTCTTCCTTCCAGTTATGGGTTAAATAACAGGACAGATTGGGTTCTATATCCTTGGTCAGCAACCAGTCTACTGCAGAAAGCAACGGCTACCTACTGCAGGATAATCTTCTGCCCAGTCAGTCATGTTTCTTTCGAGACATGATCGCCCAAGCGTGTATCACGTATGGCACTGAACTGACTGATCCTTCTAAAGAACCACATTTCTGCTGCTGTAAGTCTCCTCCTCATTTGTGAGGAGACTGATATGATGTTACAGTTCAAAACTCTTTTCTTTGTTGCTAACTAAATTTTCTGTTTCTTAATACTCTGCTTAACTTTTGGAAAGCATCTATATATATTTCAATGTCTTCCTATTTCAGTGTCACACTTTCTGTATGGTTGTGAAAGAACAAGTGAAAACAACAAAGTATTTTCAGTCAATGGGAGAGAAAGGAAAGGAGACAAGATATCTATCTATAAAGTGATGAGGGTGGATGTTGTGTAAGTATTTGCTTGTTTGATAGAGTTGACTTAGTGTCTGCATTTTGCAGTCTGTCTCTACAGGAGTTGCGCTCAGATGTAAATCAAAATTTTAGAAAGCTAACAACACCCGAAATTTTTCAGAAAGTCAAAAATATCAGTAAAAAAAAATATATTATCCCCAGACAAAGTCAGGGATCAGTTTATGTATTGCTTACAATACAGAATCGATCACCAACACTTTATATTATCTATATATGTTGCTCCTCCACCTCTCACCCTAATCCTGTAGAGACATTCTACATTGTTATCTATATCTATAAAAGTGACGAGGGTGGACGTTGTGTAAGTATTTGCTATGTAAATTTGTGATATGTTTTTTATTCTTCTTATTCCTTAAAATGCTCGAGTGAAACTGGGCTAATTCTACTATAAAATGTATTATTGGTCATTTTTCTATAGAATATATTATTCGTAATTCTACTATAAAATGTCTTATTGGTCATTTTGCTTTAAAATATACTATTGGTGATCTATATTTATAAAAGTGATGAGGGTGGATGTTGTGTAAGTATTTGCTATGTAAATTCATCATGTGTTTTTTTTTTTTATTATTCATTAAACCACCTGAGTGAAACTAGGCTAAACTGCTAGTGTTATAATAAATTTCTCTGTATCACCAATATAATGGATCAAAGCAGACAAGAGAAGCAACCTGGAGAATAAGAAAGTTGGCAGTGTATGGGCCTGACATTGAAGCTTGTGTTGAGTCAGTTGCCTAAAGCACACTGGTGAATTCTGACATCCTGCCTCCTGCTTTGAGTGACACAAGAAGACTATATATATAAGCATTTTTGACATGGCAAAGATATTCGTGTATGGCTCCAACATTTATATTATTTTATATTTTGGGGGGAATTTACACCGGATTTTATATGGGGGGGGGGATTTACATTTGTTTATATTTTGGAGGGATTTACATTGGATTCTATATTTTGGAGGGATTTACATTGGATTCTATATTTTGGAGGGATTTACATTGGATTCTATATTTTGGAGGGATTTACATTGGATTCTATATTTTGGAGGGATTTACATCGGATTTTATATTTTGTGGGAATTTAGATTGGATTTGATATTTTTAGGGGATGTTTGTGAGCTAAAAAAAGATATGATGCAGTGAGTGTCTTTTTTTATTTTTAATTGTTTTCATAGTGTTCACATTCAACTGAAAGATTTTGTTGCAGCTTAAATCAGAAAAATCTAATTTGAAGTATGTATAACCATCCCAAACAAGGCAATAAAAACCACCAGGACACAAAGGGCTGTTAAGATAGAAAAATGGAGATGACAATAAAAGTTCAGAATTCAAAGAGACATACGAGATGTCTGACATAGCATTTAAATTTTTGAAAATCATAGTTGACAGGAAATGAAGCTGGAAGAGTGCTTCACAAGTGAGAAGTGTGAGAGAAGAAACGATTAGCATTGAACTTATGAATATAATTAGCAATTTTAACAGTGAAATTATGAGATGTAGCTGCCAATCTAGTACTGCACTTAAGTTCATGAAGTTGAGTTACCAATGATTAAATCCAATCAGAATAGTTGCCTTGAAAATATTTATAAAATATATATTATGATGGTGGAATTATGACTGAAGCTGAGATGCCAGGTCAGGACTGATAATTTTGCTGATTCTTCTAGCTCTATTTCTATGCTAGTAATTTCTGATTCAATATTTTTGCCTGTTTTTTTTTTTTTAATCGAATGACACTTTATATGTTGCAGACCCTACACTAGCTTGATCCAAACTTGGCAAATATATGTTTTTGAGACAGTGTAATAGAATTTAAAATCAAAATAAATGGATTTATATATTTAATTTATTTTGTCATTTTAGTGAATCTTTTTTTTCAATATGATTGGGATAACATCTTTTTCTTTTGATTTCATTAATTTTTTTTATGAAAGCAAACTGAAAAATAATTTGTGGTTGAAAATTACAAACTTTATAGGATGCAGAAACATTTTAAAAATAAAGTTTAAATATGGACATTGAGAGATTTTAAACAATCATCTCACTGACCTCTAATAAATATTTACAAAAACCCGAGCAATCATCTGGCTAAACTCTGACGAATATCTTGCAGAATTCTAACAATCATCTTGCACAAATCTAACGAACGTCTTGAAAAACTTAACAAATATTTCTTTAAAAGGAAAATGTTAATCATTTCTTTAAAAAAAGAATCACCATTATTAAATCATTTTGATGATACTGATATTCTAGAATAAATTGCATCATTTACAGAAATTATTCAAGTGGCTTTCTTATATTGAGTGTCTGTGTTTATTAATGTATCCGAACTGAGACAGATTATGTTTGGTTTAAAGCTAAGGATGCAATCACTCAAAGATTCACATGAAAATCTTTGCCTCTATTTATGTCAGAGTTAGTAAACTTCATTATATAAAAGCAAAGATAATTAAAGTTAGCAGTTTGATCATTTCCTTTGAAACATAAATGGGAATAATGTAGAAAAAGTTATAATGAAAATAAAAAATACATCTAATTAACCTCAACATAAAAAGTTTTTTTTTGTTTTTTTTTTATAATCATTTCACGCTGAGCAAGGCATTTCACTGCCACTAGTGTGCAGGGGGTTACACAGAGGGGAAAGTGGTGAGAATGGATGGTTAGATATAGGAAATGTCAGGAGGGTGATAGACGGGTAAGGATACCAAGAATGAGGGTTGGGTAGATGGTGAGATTGTTGGAAGAATAGATGCAAGTTAGTGTGATAGGAGGTGTCTATTGACCTTACATTTAAACTCCTGCAGATTGTAGCTGTCGGGAAAGCAGACATGTGGAAGGGAATTCCACAGGCAGGAAACGCGAGAAAAGAAACTGTTGGAGTAGTTATTACGGTTACATCTTATCTGTTTCACTGTAAAAGGGTGGGACCTAGTTGCTAATCTAGTATCTCGTGTAAATTCGTACATAGGCGGCACCAATGATCTAAGTTCATTGTAGCAGAAGCCGTGAAAGTATTTATAGAAGAGGCAAAGGGAAGCCATGTCATGCCAGTGAGAGAATGGTTGCAGCCGGTCTGCCAAGTCAGTATCGATCACGTTACAGATTCTCCATTGTATTTTGTCAAAAAGCCCGAGGAGAGTAGCAAGGGCAGGCTTGCCTGGTGCTTGTTAAATGCAAGAATTTTACAACTGTAGCAATGGTTCTAATAGAAATACAGTTTGTTTATTATTCATCTGAATTTTTAGGATGATGTGTTATTATTTACATTCAGATTAATGTCCTCGACTTTATTGCTAATATCACAATGTTTCAGCCATCATGTCTTCAGCCTTCTTCAGGTGCTTGTCAATTAGGGTCGACTTCAAGGATTCAAGTTCTAGACTCAGGATTATCTCATAAGCAAAAGCCTAGTGAGGTGGTTCAAGAATTTGGTAACATAATTGGAAATTCAACCCCTGGGTTAAGCACTTCAGACAGACTTAGTGGATAGATTTTGAACAATAACTAGGTAGTACTAAATAAAAAATATGAGTTTCCTACACATAGACAGCAGAACAAGAACAATTTCCCATTTTATATGAAATAAAGTGTTAATTTTTTAATTTTCTTAAAAAGGATGGAGGGTACATTCTGACTCCTGAAAGTTATTTCTTTCTAAGCTAGGTCTACAGCAAGGCCCTAATAGCCAAGACTCCTCAAAATGTCGGCTTCTACAGAGGTGTTCTTCATTTAATATTTTCAGTTCAATTCACAGGGATTTATGCCAAAATTTTTTACTCCATACATAATCAACTTACCTCATTTCATTGACTCTTATGTAATTTAGTGGCATAGTAATTGTGAGTTCAATTCTTAACCATATTAACTGATTCAATTGTAATTAGGTGATCATTCAAATTCCTGGTGTTTCCAGTTCAATCTCATGATAAACAATAATTCTGACAAATCATTGATGATACTTCATTGGTCTGCATGCAGGAAAATTTGTAGATATCTTATGAAATAAAATGTTGAACAACTAAATAGTTACTTGGGTGTTAAATGTGTTTGTACAAGGAAAAAGGTTGTTTATTTTACTTTTCTAAGCAAAGTACTACATCTTACATTAGTTTGAGCTGATAATGTGGATATAAAATCTCTTTTGTTTTGGTTTCAGGCAGTTTCAGAGATAATAAGAGTTTATCTTTATGTGTTTGTTTTCAGATATACCTTTAAAATACTTTCCCAAGATGAACTTCTTTTATGTGGTTACATTGATTCAGAGCTTCTTTTTAGCATTATAAACTACAGAACATTAATCTTCATTCTTCCTTCATATATAAGCACCTTGACTATCAAACATTTATCATGTCTATTGTATGCTTACATTGTTCTCTTTCATTCCTAGTTAAGCCAGATAAAACCAGTAAGATCCATTGGTGTGTGTGTGTGTGTGTGTATATATATATATATATATATTTTATTAAAATACTTTAATCCAAAACAGAAAAGTAGGAAGGTAAATCCCAAGAACCTGATCCTAATTAATATTAAAAATTTTAATATTAAAATATGATACAGGAGAATTGAAAACTGTGTTTCTGTCACACTGTGTTATATAGGCTTGATTAAAATCTCGTTTAGACTAATGGTCATTCGTGATCGAGAGGTCTAAAATGTGCCAGATCACATGGTAGCTTCCTCTATGTGAATAGGGGTTGCTGGTTTGAATCCTGCTGAATGACACATATTTTTGTAATAAAAATTTATCGTAAATAATCAGGCCAGTAGATATAAATATGTAATACTGTTTAATTAAAAACAGAATATCTACTTAAATATCAGTATTGATAAAAAATAATGTTCAAACAAATCATTTTAAATTGTCGGTTGTTTATAACCAAGTTTCGTTAATTTCCGTAATATATATATATATATATATATATATATATATATATAGGATAATAATATATAAATTTCCTTATAACAAAAAAATTGGGGGGAAAATATATGAAAAAGTGGAAAAAGTTTTCATGTTGTGTATTTTGTCCTTTAAGACTTTACTGAA
This sequence comes from Ascarosepion bandense, assembly GCA_037127315.1. Lineage (NCBI taxonomy): Eukaryota > Metazoa > Mollusca > Cephalopoda > Sepiida > Sepiidae > Ascarosepion > Ascarosepion bandense. The sequence continues at coordinate 2,879,511 of JBBBDQ010002023.1, read as the reverse complement.
CTAAGTTTGCCGAAACAAACTTAGTCACATGAAAACTTTTCCCACTTTTTCTCATACATTTCCCATAAAATCTGCTCTCACACCCTGATAGAGCACTCTGGAAGTATGATAGACTTTGAAAAAACAGTAGCTACTCTAGCACCTATGCATCATTTATTCAATAATGATTAGAACACTCTCACTACTGGCATATGAATACAAGGTATATCACATGCTGAAAGTCTGCCTCCTTTTACTGAGCGACTATAGCCCAGAGGTAGAATCGCCAACTAACACCAATTTGGTCGGGTTTCAATCCTGGGTAAAAAGCAACCAGATGTCTAACCGTACTGATGAGCTGTGATACAGTGAAACAGATCTGTCTGCAGATATATATATATATATATCTTGGCTTATTTATCTGTAAATTCATATAAAACTTAGTGGGGAAATAGCCATTTTCAACATGTTATTTTAAGGCATGCATTCTTCAACCCCTTATAGACAGAGAATGAGGAAAGATAATCAGTCCAGAGGTTAGCTTAGGTAAAGGAAGAGGTTGGGATGTATTAGTTTTATTTGGGTTTGGCTAGGGGAAAGTATTTAGTAGTAATGTCCTCTTTGGAAGTGGGAGGTATGCGAATTGACCCCTGAGTTAGTAGTGGTATGTGGTGGGGAAGTAACTGTTTGGCCAAATTTAAAAAGATTTTTATTGGGACTAATTAGGAGAATAGGATAATTATTGTTATTTATAATTATTTCTATGGCGACACATACTTATGATCTCCCTTCGTTTGTTTAGAAGTATATTTTGGTCTTGAAATTTTAAAATTTTAATTTTTTCTGTCAAACATAGATTATATATATATATATATATATATATATAGATGAGAGAATTGCAACTCGTCAAGATAGAGAGGATAATCTAATGATTATAAATTATCAATTAAATAGAAATAAAGAGCCCAATGGATATTATCCAAAGCAAATAAATAATGTTCACTTCCATTGTTAAAAATTATCTTCAGAATAGTCTAAGTGAATTTAACTTTTAGTTTCATTGTTTTTTTTTATATTTAAAATATCCAAAATTTTACTGTCAGCTAATATTTGTAAATGTAAGTGTAAGATCCTTTATTTTTCTTTTAAAATTCTTTTTTTGTTAAATTATTTTTGTCTTTAATTATCCATCTACTATTTATCCTTTGTGAAGATTATGTTTCTGTGTTCATATTATATATATATATATATATATATATATATATTTATTTTTATGCCTTGTTTGAAATATATAATATTCACTTCTCTTGTTAAAAATTTTCTTCAGAATAGTTCAAGTGAATTTAAGTTGTACTTTATTTTTCTAAGGTCTAAATTGGGAAAAATAATTTTTCATAAATATTTTGTAAAGTCAATTCTTGAAAGATTTTTGAAAAAAAAATGGATTATTTTCTAAAATATTTTGTGTTAGCTAAAATTTATGACTCATGGGTTTTTTTCCTTTTCTCTTTATTTTGTTTTCCTCTCCTTATTTTCTCACTTGTTTAAATCTATGTTTGTTACCCCTTTTTACAGGTAAAAAGGGGTAACATTGGTTTTTCATTGGTAAATAATGTTTGTATGGTTACTTCTGTCTGTATATGAATCTCCTTCCTTCTTTTTGCGTGTCTGTAAATTCTTAATTGTTTTATGTATGTGAGAATTAATTCCTTAATCTATATTGTATTATGTGTATGATTTGATGTATTTATTCTCAATTCATTTCTGTTTTTAAAATCCCTCTGCTATAAATGTTTTTTTTTAATATTATGAGTGAAATTAACATTTATTTATTCATCAATGGTACGTGTATAAGAAGTGCATATCTATAGTTTTTCTGAAATTATTATGCAAATAACATAAACCTCCAAAACTCAAATTTACTTTGAACAATTTTTGTCTAACTTTTGACAATTTAGATGTTAAAGCAAAGCTTTACTTAAATTTTTAGGTATTTTCAACATATTTTATTAATGGGATTGGATTTATTATAAACACTCATGTCAGAAGTTATTATGCTAATTAAACTAATTGTGGTATCCTATGCAAATTAGCTTAGTTGTATTTCAGTACTAAGCCGCTAACTGCCAAGGCTCTATTATGTCACATATAATGGTGTATTATGTACCGAGCATTGAAAGCACAATATATACCAGACATAATAAATGGTGTTGTCAATAGGATGCTTGGGTCCCATGGATGATCCTGAATATATTGAGATTTGGATAAAAGCCTTTGCGGCTACTGCAAGAGCGTGTAATCTCAAAGACTCAAGAACGGTAGGTGCACAGAACCAAATAATGGACTTGTTTATGGCTTCTGTGAAGTGTGATGCATTAAAGAAAATCTCCACAATGGTGTACCCATAGGAATTAGAACAGATGTCTTTCGAAGAAGTTGTCAGCCTAACAAAAAGAAACAATAGGCCAAAAAGAAAATTGGTCATGGATGAAAGGACAAAATTTTTAGAATCCAGGCAGTGACCAGAAGAATCTATTATGCAGTATGTACACAGACTCAAGGTACAGGCAAAGCACTGCGAACTTGAAAAACTAGGGAATTTAGGCATGTCAACTGAAGATGAGCTGATTTGATTATGAGCAATTGAAGGACTTTAAATGAAAATTACTGGAATGCATGCAAGGCAGCCATATGAACTTAGAATTAAGTGTCGATTATTTATAGCAGCTGGAGTAAATCAGAGATTTCAACCATCCAAGAGACGTGCTGGAGTCATACTGGTTGAACGTAACCTCAACCAAAGTGAAGTGCAGTTAATGTGGAATGATGCATCCAAAGAATAAATTCAAGAGTCTGGCACTGGGAAAATGGTGTCTTAAATGCAGAAAAACAAATCATTTTAAGACTCTTTGCAATAGTGAGAAACATTTAGAAAAAAATGAAAGTGATGAAAACCCCCACTGAAAACCCCCACTGGAAACCAGTGTATTTGCGGTAAATAGGCAAAAGAATGGGAGAGAGAATGTTAAAAGAAATTGCTGTATATTTAGCATGCAAGTTTACATGGGTAGCAAGATTACTATAATACCAAGAAAGTTTTGGATCAAGCTAGGCCAACCCAAGTTAAGAGAAAGTGCCTTTAAGTTAAAACAATTTGACTAAACAACAATAAAGACATCGGGTACCTTCTATAGCACGTTTGAAATGGATACATGGTTAAATGTTATTCAAATTGTGGTAGTAGCACGCTAGAAAGACGATGGTTTATTAGTTATTGACATAGTAAAAGTAGATACAGCCAAAATAATAAACTCTATGGAAATCTAAAAAAGTGAGCAAGGACTTGTAAAGGGATACAAAGCAAGTATTCAATTAAAACTTCTTCTTCTTCTATGTGCCCTGTCCCTTCAGGACGTAGGCAATCATGGCTGTCCATGTTTCCCTATCCCTGGTGGCTCTTAGCACGCATTCTCCTGTTACACCATGCAAACCTTGTTCCATCATCCACCTGATTAGGTCCTTCAAATATGTTATCTGTTGCTTTCCCCTGTCTCTTTTTCCCTCTATCTGGTCTGCTAGTATCAGATTCTCCAAGCCCTCCTTCCTCATTGAGTGTCCCAGGAACTTCATAACTACCACCCCCAAATACATTCAAACCAGAAAAGTAATAGTATATTAACAACCATTAGTGGTAGCCATATTAAACTGCATGATCAAGAAAGACATTCTCAAGACAGTTACACATGGTGGAAGTAACTGGGCCTCACCTATCATAGCAATAACAAAGGCTGATGTAGATTTGCGGATATGCGATGACTATAAATTTAGAGTAAAATCATCAGATATACTCGAACGCCATTACCAATCTTCAAAACAGTGAGTCATGAACTGGCAAATAAGGAATATGTTGCAAAAACTGACTTGAGATCTGCCTACAGACTGATGAAAAATTTAAAGAAGTCGCCATGATCAACACCTCTACAGATTTGCTAAAGTACACTCACTTATCATTTGGAATTAAAACTTCTAGTCATAGATTTCAAAGGGCAATCAAAGGAATATTGTTAGGCAAGGTAACTAACATGATTATTTATCAAGATGACATAGGGGGGGTAGGAGAAAAGACCAAACAAGAGTTAAAACAAAAAGTGAATCAAATATTATGAAAAATATTGAAAAAGGCTGGATTAACTATTAAGGGAGACAAATGTAACTTCAGTTGCCGGACATATTTTGGCTACCAAATATTGAAAACCAGTAAAGTACACGAAAAAAGGCTAACAGAAGGATTATGGAGGTAGTGACTCCAACCAATAAAACAGAATTGAAATCCTTTCTAAGGTTGATAAATATTTTCAGTCAAATAAAGTGAACTAACTGAACTATTGTCAGAGTTGTGTAAAAAAAAAAACACAGAGCTTAAATGGACACAAAGATGAAATAACAATTTTATGATACTAAAAGCAATTATAAAAAAAGAAACCTATAACAAAGGTGATTGATCCTAAGAAAACAATAACGTTAACTACGGATCTAAATAAAAAAGTGGTTGCTGTCATCTCATTGTAGGAAGATCATCACATATTTCTCAAGGGTGGGCCAGAAACTGATCATCTCTAGCGCCCCCATTACGGTGTGTATGTTTGATATCTAAAAGATTGATAATGGCAGAGAAAAATTACTCAAACATTGAAAAAGAAGCCCTAGCAAATGTCTGAAAATATAGAGAGAGCGCAAAATTTTTTACTAGGTGAGAAATTTCTACTAAAGTCACATCACAAGTCGTTAGAGTTTATTTTTTAACCCAAGGAAAAAGTTGCTGATGGTTACATCATTGGGAATTCTCTGCTGGGCCATTAAAACCATGGCATTTGATTTTGACATGTATATGCTATCCCTTATGTAGATGACTTGTTGAAATTATGGTTTTTAAGAAAAAACAGACAATGAATGTGGAATTGAGAAAGATTAAATAATTCAATGGGTGGAGATGGATGTACTTTTGGCCAACAGATTAATAAATGAGACTGTGCAAGATCCGTTATTGAGCAAAATAATTGAAAGAATAAGAATAATTGAAACAATTGTTCTATAGCGGAATGGTCATTTTAAGAGATGCAGCATAAGTTAACAATTGAAAATGGAATTATATGCAATGGTAAAGTGATAGTAGGTCCATGGATGTTAAAGACAGATATATTGAGAGGGACACAAGATGATGTACATTGTGGCATCATGGTGACAAGCAGAAGATTAAAATTACAAGCATAGTTGCCAGGTCATGCAAAGGATATTGAAGAAGGATATGCAATGGAATTACAAGATTCAGGCAAAAGGAGCTTCATTCATGGCCTAAAGAGGTTCAACCATGGCTTAGAGTACATATAAACCATGCCCACATCAGTAGCATTTCTCATAATGGTGGATGCATACTCTGGTTGGCCCAAATTAATCAAGATTAAAGACCAGAGAGTGTCCACAGTCAAACAGGTTTTAAGAAATGCATTTGAAAGGAATGGAGTACCACAAATGTTAGTGTCAGCTACTGTTCCTCTGTACCATCCTCAATCCAATGCAATCACTAAGTGGATATTACAAACAGTTAAAATGACAGTAAAGGCATTATCACCTGTCACTGAAACATTTGAAGTGTTTTGAGCTAAAATGCTTCTCAGCTATAGGTTGATACAACATGCAGAGAGGAAGCTGAGTCCATCAGTCCCCATGTGTAGACAAATCAGAGCCCTCATTATCATGTTTTTGCCACAAGGGAGAGGGTACGGTACAAGAAAGACAAAATTGCAAATCCTGAAAAAGCAAACTTACTGTTGCAGAGAGGCAATAATATGACTTTGATCAAGAAGCAGTAGCAGTATGTTTTGGCTCATGTGGATAAATTTAGAAAAATGATTGTGTCGGACAATGTGGAGATGAAAGACCAAAGTTAAGAGGTGGAAGGTAACTCTAGTGAGGAAGCAGAGCAGAAAACAGAAATGCAGGATCAAGGAGAGAGAGAAAACTACTGCGATGAGGATGAACAAGAAATGGACCTAAGTGGAGAAAAAGAAACTGACGAAGAAGTGGATAAAGAAAGACCAAGGTCACCAATAAAAAGGAGAAGAGAGGAGCAAAAGCAAGAACTATATAAATCAAGACGTAGTTGGACAGAGCAAAAGAAAAAAAAAGAAGGAGATAAGACTACTCCAATTCAGGGAGAGTGTGGTATCTTGCGAAAATCAGCTGAGTTGTATTTAATTGCTACACCATTACAGGCAACAGTGTTCTATATCTTCTGCTTCTTCTATGTGCCCTATCCATTCAGGATGTAGGTGATCATAGCTTTCCACGTCTCCCTATACCTGGTGGCATTTAGCACACCTTCTATTACACCATGCAATCCTTGTTCCATCATCCACTTGATTAGGTTCTTCAAATATGTTATCCGTTGCTTTTCCCTGTCTCTCCTTCCCTGTATCTGACCTGTTAGTATCAGGTTCTCCAAGCCCTCCTTCCTCATTGCATGTCGCAGGAAATTCAGCTGTCTCTTCCTGATGCTCAGTATTAAGTTATTTTTTGTTTCCATCCTTTCAAAAACCTCATCATTACTCACATGCTCAATCCATGATATTCGCAGCATCCTTCTGTAGAACCACATTTCAGCTGCTTCCAGTTTTTCCTTCATCTTTGATGATATTGCCCAACATTCACTGCCATATTGAAGAACTGACAACACATAGCAATCCAATACTTTCTTCCTTGTTTCAAGCAAAAGTATCCTGTTTCTTAATACTTTTCACAACTTCTGGAATGCTTCCTTCGCCATGCCAATTCACCTTCAGATCTCTGTGTTGCACTTTCCATTTTCTGTTATAACACTTCCCAGGTATTTGAATTTTTGTACCTGCTTGATTCTAGTATCCCCGACCTGTATTTGGCATATTGGGTTGCCCTTTCCACGGATGACCATGCATTTGGTTTTCATACAGTTTATTTGTAGTACTTTCTTATCACTCTCGTCAGCTACCTTCTGTAGGAGGTCTTGTAGTTTCCTTTCTGTGTCTGCTATCAGCACTGTATCATCTGCATACCTTAGGTTGTTTAAATTGTGGCCTCCGATGACAAATCCAGGCATAACTTCTAGGGTCCTCAAAATATTCTTGCTGTACAAGTTGAACAGATCAGGTGAAAAGACACATCCTTGTCTTACGCCCCATTCTATCTTTGTATATCTGCTGAATTCATTACCTGTTCATATACAAGTGGTTTTCTGCCAGGTGCTGAAATTGCGAAATATACCAGACATAATACTAGTATTAGTTTAAGGCCCTCAAAATCAAATATAAACTATTTTTTCTTTGTTACCATAATGTATGTTGGAACATGCCTAATGGAAAAGATCCAGAAAATACTGTAAAACAGGGAATAAAGTTATTTAGCAAGGGAATTTAGACATTTACAGATATTGTTTGTTTCGAGGTTTAACGACCTATCAATCCTTATGGGATCATTTAAGGTCATAACAAATTTTTGGGGGTAAGGTTATATTATTTTTACAGACTTTTGGAAGATGTCTTGCTTTTTAAACTTTTCTCTTGCTTTCAAGTTGTATTACTTTTTAAATTTTTTTCCCCTGGTGAGGGTCGGATCTATTTTTGATCTTCGGATCTTTACTTAGATTATATTTTGTTATATAGTTTGATCTTTTTGAGGAAGGTTAAAATAGTATTAGAGTTTATTTTTTCAAAAAGATCTTTCAGGTTGTTAACATTATAGAGGGATTGCCGGATACATGTAATGTCACTGCAGTCGAGTAGAACATGTTTTACTGTATAGGGTTCTTGACATGCATTGCATTCAGGAGGTTCTTCATTTTTTAGGAGATAAGAATGGGTTATGTGTGTATGTCCTATTTGAATACGGGATATACATTTACAGATATCAAACAATAAAGAAGCATGTTGAAAATATATGTTGAGAACTAGAAATAAAAGGAGGAGGCATTAAGAATTTGTTTCCTTGAGAGGGAACATAAATTCAAGAAAGTTATGATGAAACAATCACTTTTGACCAGTGCCAGATCTCTGAACCAATCGAAATTGAGGAAATTAAGAAAGATGAAAGGTGTATAACCCTTAGCAAATTGAGATCTTTCAAGAAATCTCTTAAGCAAACTCCTCTCAGTAAGACAGTTATTTTTTAATTTAAATAATAAAATTGCATTTTCTATGTAATTTTCTTAAATAAATCTCTGGTGATGCCTGAGGGATGGGACAAAGGACAGATTTTATCCCATGCAGATGTGTCTGTCATTGAAAGAATGCAACAATAATGCAACACTGTGATGACATGATTATAAAATGCGAGCAGTATAGCCCAGCGTTGCTCGGGTGTAATGAATGCTTTAAAACTAATCCATGGTCCTGGAGCTCAGACTCTTTGGACGTTGGCACGAAAGACTAAAAAGCAATACTTGTTTCCAGTTAAAGCGAAACTGTAGATTAAATGAAAAATGAATGGATGTAAGTCAAATTTTGATTTCCTGGTATCGATATCAAATAAGTTTTTTTCGCTGTAAACTGAATTTTGAAGGCTAAATAAGTCCTCTGAGTAAATGATATCATGGCTGAGACTAAGAACTACAATTATACCGACTTAGAGCCAAACCCGAAGCAAAAACTAAAATAAAAGGGCTGAAAAAATACAGGCAGATAAATAGACACACACATAAACATCTTGCCTTTTTTAAATAAATATATATATATATATATATATATATATATATATATATATATTATCGATTTTCTGCACTATTGTAAGAACTGCAACCTTGAAACTTCTGAATATCGTTTCTTATGTCTTTGTCTATGAGTGTATCAAATTTGATTAAAATCGGACCACTCCTCCTATAATGCGAATATCGATTTTCGATATTTATCGGGGGTACCTCGACACCAAACCTATCTAAGAACACTCGCAAACGCTTATAGTACAAGTGTGTAAATCTTCAAGAAAATCGGTTCAGCCGTATCGGAGTCTATAGGTAATGGACAGAAACACACACACATACAAAGTTCCATTTATAAATAACTTTAGAAATTAGAAATTTAGAAATACGCACATATATACATGTACACCTATATTTATTTCACTACAGACATACACATGCATATATATATATATATATATATATTGTGTATTTGAGCAACAATCTCTCTTTTATACAGGTTTCATTATAAATGACAGCTAAGGTATTATCATTAAGTTCTTTATATAATTTTTCATGTTTTTTTTTTGTATTTTTGAGCGTTTTCAGCGTTACTTTTAGCCGTTATCAAAAATAAATTTTGTTTTATTTGTAAGTAAGTATGTGTAAATTTTACATGTATAAAATCATGTGTATGTTTAGTTCCGAAAACGATAAGCACATTAATACCATGGTCATAACTGATGCTATTAAGAGTAGAATTTCTCTTTTTCATTAGTAATGCCTCCATTATTTTTAAATTTCTTTTGTATGTGGGTGTTGCTATAACATATGTATTGTCAACAAGTATATCACGAATAGGTCCTGGAAGATCTCGATGTCTGTTTAAAGAAGATCAGATGGAACTGTTATAGGAAAGGTGCAATGTCAATCTTCTCGTCAATTTTGTGGTGGTGTGACCAATGTAATTGTTTACCAATTTGAATATATAAATTTATGAAACAAAAAGACATAAATTCATAAAGAAAAATACAAATTCTTAAACAACACTGGTTCTCTGCAGTTTAGATTTTGCAAGTTAATTAGGCAAACCTGAAAGAGACTACCACCATCTTTAAATTTGTTGTTTTTAATTTTTTTAAAACTTTTTTCAGTGCAGTCTGATTGGTTATTGCATAAGGTTTCAGATTATCAAAAACAATTTGGAAATTTATTCAATAAAATTGCCATTGGGTTCAACCACAGCCTCCAGGCGACTTTGGAACTCCTGCATCTCTCTCTTTATTTAAGTTGGTAAATAATACCATAACCTTTGCCTTCAGTTCATCTTTGGTGTTACAAAAAGTTTTGTTGGTTTCCTGCTCAACTGTGCCCCATACATAACAGTCAAAAGGGTTGCAGTCTGGGGAGTTACGTGGCCAGATGTTAGAGATGATGTTATCACTGAACTTGTCTGATAGCCATGAATCAGTTCTCTTGCTTGTGTGACATGGTGCAGAGTCCTGTTGCCAGACATAGGGTCAGCTACTCCCTTTGACCAAGGGCAGCAATACCTTCTCTAGGCACTTAATGTAAAGCTTGGTGTTGAGTCTAAGGCCTTCATCAACAAATTTGAGTGTTCTTTTCTTATCAGAATGATCTGAGTGAGTTTTCTGAGCTGCCTTACCTTTGTAATCACCATTAGACTCATCCAACTCTTTCTGAATCTTCTGCACTCTTGAGAGATTGACACTCAAACACCCAAATATTCATGTTGAAGCTGTCAGTGCAAATGTCAAGTAGTATAGCATGCAATTTCTAAAGGGAATTGTGTCATGGTGCTCTTTTTCCCTGCAGATGGTGCCCAACAGATCCTACTAGACTGTCAGTCAGTCAGTTAAGTGCCATACATGATACATGCTTGGGCGATCATGTCTCAGAAGAGACATGAGTGATGGGCAGAAGATTATTCAGCAGTAGGTTGCTATTACTTTCTGAGGTAGACTGGTTACCAGCCAAGGCTATAGAACCCAATCTGTCCTATTATTTAACCCATAACTGGAGAGAAGAGATGGATTAATACCTTTTCCAAGGTTATTTGCACCTAACTGAATGCAATGAATTTAACTGGAATTTGAACTCGGCACCCTGATTTCTTGTTCCGAGCCAATATCCACTGCACCACAACGCACATACACTATGCCATCAAAAAAATCAAAGCAAACAATGTACAGGTGCAAAATTAAAAATATAAAGTGGCGAGAATTTATCGATCAAACCCTATTTATATCTACTTATATAGATATTTTTTTTTCAATTTGAAATTATTTTAATCAGTATATGCCATTTAATTTTTGAAAAAATTATGGATTTTCAGATTGGAAAATTAGCAAAAAATATTTACTACTTCTCTACTCAAAATGAAAGCATCAAGTTTGTTGAAATTCATCTTCAGCTATCATTTGGTCAATAGAAAAATAAAGATTAATATATATTTCTTCAATAAATCCCATTTTTAGATTTTAAAATAATAGATATTTTACCTCTTTAATACAATAATACAAAACCAGAATAATGAGCCATTTAGTTATTATCAAACCTAACAGTTTAACAAAATTGTTGGTATATTCTATCCTGATAATTTAGATAAAATTAATCTGAAATGTCTATTGTAAATAAGACAGTAGTCAATCTACAACAAAAATATTAAATGTGAAAGTTCTGGAAAAATATTTTTTAACTTGAAAATACATGACAAGCTGAGTGAGTGAGATTTTTTTAATATTAGATTAAAATGTAAAAATACTGCATTATATCTTGAACTTACATATCATTTCAAAGATCAAAAGAAACATTTCATATTAGTATATTTGTGTACATATATAAACATGTATAAGTGGACTTGAACTGACATGAGTGCATAAATACAGAGAGATATATACATATATTAACAGACTCAAGAAGACCTCTGTATCTATATGTATCATTTGAGATAATTGAAATTGTTTTCATGGACAAATCTATATGTAAATATCATTTGCATACATCTATAAATTTTCCAAACCTTCTAAAATATATTACAATATATATATATATATATATATATATATATATATGCATACACACATATGTATGCATATATATGTATATATTTTCTAAACATATACTGCTAAATTTAACAGACAATGAATGTCTATTATGTTAAATCATGAGCTGTTCTAAACATTGTATTTTGGCTTTAATTTCAGGAAAAAATAAAAACAAAAATTGTCTAACATTTGGATATTTTTTATTATGCTGGTTCTAAACTTTCGGCTCACATGAGCCATCTTCAGAGAGGTTACAGGGATGTTAACATAAAGACATCCATCATCAAAGGTGATTTTATCTTGTGTTGACATAAAACATTGCTATGCGATGACAACAGTCACTGAATAGCAGACGCAGCGGTCAGTTCATAAGATTTGTAATACGGTTCTATGACATCACACCATGTGAGAGACCAAAATGTTAACCAACCATATGTCTGAATGCAATGTAATATGTTGTGATCAGATTGAAATGTGATTTTATTAAGTGTGGGCTGCTTTGATTTAATGTAGATGGCCTCCAGTATCTGAAGGTTCCTTTTACTTTGTTTATGTGTGAGTATTATTGTGTTATTGACTAAATATATCTATATATATGTATATTCATGCATGCATATGTAAATATATTTCATTAAAAATGACTGACAAGTAAGATTTTATTAAGTTTTGATTTCATTTTTCCAGTATTCTTACATCTTTCCATTTGAAGGAAAACATTCTTACCAGCAATACATTTTTGAATACAAAACAAGGAGACATCATCAGTTTTCTAATTTTAAAAAATACCTTAAAACCACAAAATTGTTGGTGTATTCTATCCTGATAATTTAGATAAAATTAATCTGAAATTTCTATTGTAAATAAGACAGGAGTCAATCTTCAACAAAAATATTAAATGTGAAAGTTCTGGAAAAATTTTGTATTTTGGCTTTAATTTCAGATAAAAATAAAGACAAAAATAAAAGGATAAGGAATGTAAAAATGTTTTGACTTCTCGACATCATAACAGTGTCCTCACAAAACTGCTCAGTTAAAATGATGACAAATTCTTTGAATTATATATATATATATATATATATAGGAAACAATGAAGTAATGCCTTGAGAGGAAGGCCCCAAAAAGGTGCTCATTCTCTCCTGATGACCCCAATTTAAATATAAATTCGAAAGGATCAAAATAAGTTCAATGAAGTCATATGCCGTAAAGCAGCTCGGTGGAAATGTTATTGGTATAAAAAGCATTTTATATTCAGCTCGCTTCAGTGAGTGTCAATTACTTTCCAGTAATTTCCTTCTTATATATATATATATATATATATATAGTGATGATCATCCATATATATATATATATATATATATAATAGAATACACAGTAAAAAAACCTTCAGATATTGGAGGCCATATACATTTAATCAAAACAACTCACACTTAATAAAATCACATTTCAATCTGATCACAACACATTACATTGCATTTAGACATATGGTTCTGTTAACATTTGTCTCTCAAACAGAGTGACATCATAGAACTGCATTACAGATTTATGAACTGCATCTGTTGTTTGGTGACTGTCATCATTACTTAGCAATGTTTTATGTCAACACAAGATAAAATCATCTTTAATGATGGATGCATTGATGTTAATATCCCTGTAACCTCTCTGAAGATGGCTAATGTGAGCTGAAAGCTTAGAACCAACATAAGAAAAAAATATTCAAATGTCGAGCAATTTTTGTCTTTATTTTCACATGCAATTAAAGTGAAAATATGATGTTTAGAACGTCCCATGATTAAACATAAGACATTCATTACCTGTTATATTTAACAGTATATGTTTAGAAAATATATATATATATTAATCATTTCACCCCAAGTGAGATAGTAAAACCAATGAGATAGAAGGAATTACTGATTGTGAAAAAAAAGAAAAATATTGTTAAGGAGTGTGAACAATAAAAGCAGACGAATCAAGAAGATAATTGGCATTTCATTTAAAATTTTGAAGATCAAAATAGCTGGAAATTATAGAGTTGGATGAAAGTTTGAGTTTGAATTTTGTTTCACAGCATATCAACCACTGTGGGTCATTTTATGCCAAAAATGTGTGGTTTTTAGGTATTTTTTTTTAAAATTAGAAAACCGATGATGTCTCCTTGTTTTGTATTCAAAAATGTATTGCTGGTAAGAATTTTTTTTCAGAAATGTATTATGGCAACAATTTCTTTTCAATCAAAAATGTATAATGGCAACAATTTTTTTTCCTTCAAAAATGTATTGTTGGTAATATTTTTCCAGCAAAAATGCATAATTTCCTATAAAAGTCTATTTTTATGTATATATTTCTGTAAAAGCCTATTTTTATAATTTTATAGAGTTTTGACCCAGTTTGGTGGTTAACTATTTGCCCATAGCTGGGACCCTAACAGGTGCTACCACTCCAGGTCAGGATGGACCTAGGAACAACAGCAGAGATAGTTCCATGCTCCTCACAACCTTCCAATCAGAGGCCTTGCTGCCAGATGCAGTTTGCCATCATACCCAGGATGAGCTAGATGAGAGTTTCAAATGTAAGAAATTTGAGAGAAGAAAGTGTTAGCACAGATCGTACAGTTTCATCGAGCTAATTCAAGTGTAAATTAATGAGACCTTGTTGCTTATCTAATCCTTCTTCTTCTATGTGTCTTGTTCCTTCAGGATGTAGGCAATAATGGCCTTCCACATTTCCCTATCCCGGGTGGTTCTTAGCACGCTTTCTCTTGTAATACCACACAACCCCCATTCTGTCATCTACCTGCTCAGGCCCTTCAAATATGTTTTCCACTGCTTTCCCTTGTCTCTTTTTCCCTCTATCTGGCTTGTTAGTATCAGGTTCTCCAAACCCTCCTTCCTCATTTGCATGTCCCAGGAACTTTAGTTGTTTCTTCCTGATGCTCAGTATTCATTTCCTTTTCATTTCCAAAAACTCATCATTGCTCACATGCTCAAGCCATGATATCGGCAGCATCTTTCTGTAGAACCACATTTCAGTTGCTTCAAGTTTTTCCTTCATCTTTGATGATATTGTCCAGCATTCGCTGCCATATTGAAGAACTGACATCACATCGCAATCCAGTCCTCTTTTCTTTGTTTCTAGCAAAATTTTCCTGTCACTTAATACTCTACTCAGCTTCTGGAATGTGTCCTTTGCCATGCCAATTTGACTATGGATCTCTGTGTCACACTTTCCGTTTTCTGTTAGAACACTTCCCAGACATTTAAATTTTTGTACCTGCTTGATTCTAGTATCCCTGACCTGTATTTGGCATTTTTACTGTTTAAATTCATAAAGTCTAGACAATATACCTGAAAGTTAATCTAAACATTTACCCTGAAATTATTCATCGACAATTCTACTCCTGCAGCTTCTTCTCTTGCACTTCCTGCCTGTGGAACTCCCTCCCACATTCTTGCTTTCCTGATGGCTACAACCTCCAGGAATTTAGATGCAATGTCAATACTCATCTATTAACCACTTGACTCTAGTTCTTTCCATCTGGCTCATTAGGTGTTTATTTATTTATTTTGCTCTGCTTTTGTACTGAGCACTTTTTGTTAGTTGATTACTCATATCGCGATTTTTTTCTTTGAGCTTTGTGCTGATCTCAGTCTGAACCCTTTTGACTGATGCTCATGTACTAAGCTCTTTCTTTTTTTAAAACCATTTTTTTCCTTCTTTCAATAGTTTTCAAGGAAGGTTTTTCGACATGAGTATAATTTTTACAATCTCACTTTACATATATATATATATATATATATATATATATATATTTATATATACATATATATATATTGTTATGAGGATGCATTTATAGATAAAGAAATAATATTAATAATGTCTAAAAAGTTATCGTAAGGGATTCTATTGAGTTTTACTTGTTATTACATAAAATTTTTAATTCATGAAATAGTTGTTAAATAGAGAATTTAGGAATAGAACATTTTAGAAGATTATAGAATGTTCAAATAAAATCAAGAGAATTCGAAATGTTCTCGAAATATGCAAATTAAGTGGGTGTTAGCCCCTATAAAAATAGGTTTTGGGAAGAGAGTAGTTAGTTGTTAACAGGATATGCTGACATGATCAACTCCGGCTCAGTTTGTGGATTTGTGCATTCAGCCGAAAGAATCTCTAAGAAAAGTTGCCAACCAACTAAAACCTGAAAAAGAACCCCATGGAACTAAAAATTAAATAAATTTTTTAAAAATTTTTCATTGACCATACTAGAAATTATTCTTTATATACACATTTAAGGATTTCCAAAAAGTATAGCACTTAAACTACTTTGCTAACTTAACTGGGTGAAGATACTAACCCTTCGTAACACTTCACCTGCCAGTAGTAAACTCTACATTTCTGTTTTGAATGCAAAAAATTGTAGATTTTGTATATATATCATTTTGTGTCTATCATAAATTCAATATTTGTCTGTGATTTAACTCTGAGTTTTGGTCAGTCATTTTTTTTTTCTTTTGTTACACTTAACATGTAACAATATATATATATATATATATATATATATGGATGTGTGCATGTGTGGAGAGACAGACATATAAGGCAATATTCAAATATTTTTGAAATTTAAAGACCACATGAAATTATAAGGTGATACTGACTTTTCAGCTACCCTCTTTTATATACAAGCACAAAGAAAATACTTTGAAGGAGAAAATAGGGACGAGATATTAATTAATTTCTGTTCATGCTAAAAAATTTTGGCTTACAACTCATACATGCATTCATATAGAAAATTTATACTATTTAGATTATTTGGACTATTGTCTTCATCTTTGTTGTCATGTGTATGACGTTTTGGCTGTTGTATGCTCTGGCTTTCTTCAGGTGCTAGAAATTTCAAACTGAACCCTTTATTATGATCACTAGAGTGTATCATTCTCATTCCTTGTGCAAAGCCACTTCTGGTGGTCATGAGTTATCTCCCTTTAACTTAACTCTTTAAGTTAATTGTTTACCACTGCTGTAGCCTGGTATTGAACTTACAACTCTTTGGGTCAAGTCACTGGAACTAACTAACGTTTATATCCACTGGGCCATGTGTTCTTGAGAACCCAAAGAATAAGAACGATACACCCTAGTGACCCTAATAAAGAGTTCAGTTCAAAATTCCGAACACTTGAAGAAGGCTGGAGGGTACAATGGCCAAAAACATCATGAAAATTGCAACAAAGATAAGGACAATTGTCCAAATAATGTAAATAGTGTAAATACTACCTCATCTCAGAACTATAGGCAAATATAGAAAATTATATTAATACATATTAAAAATGTTAAAATATTTCTTTCGAACAACTTTCTTATTTTTTATATAAATCAACAAAAAATTAGAAAAGCCTTCATGATAAATGTGCAGATATTTATTCATGTCTATTCAGAACCATGTCTACATACATCTATATCCACTTAGTTTTGTTCAAGTTGAAGAGATTATTGATTCAGTGATTGAAATTTCCTGCTTTTTATCTCAACTGAAATATTCATCTTTTAATTATCATAAACTGATAGAATGTGAATTATCTCCCTTAAGCCATCATTGTAAAAATGAACAACTTAATTCATCTCCAAAAAATGAAAAAGAAAAACTAAATTAATGGTGGATGTGAAAAGCTGGAAAATCAAAAACCCTCAAAAGAATTTATTTTTAATTTTAATCAGTTTGTGCAGAAAATGTTGCTGCATGATGATTTATATTTTAAAATAAGAGTGGATGCAAAAATACACACAAAATTAATGAAATGTATTGTGTGTGTGTGCGTGTAAAAACTTTTTTAGTTGAACTATATCACATTTATATGTAAGTAATGATCCTAGGTATTTAGCAGAGAGAATCAATATGGAAAAACAAACATGAAAGCTTTATTTCTGGTTTGCAAAGATCTGTTAAAAATTCAATCTCCAAAAAAATAAATAAAAAATAAATAAAAAATAAAAAATGAAAGAAAGAAACCAATAAAAAAGGAACAAAACAAATGAAAAATACCAAAAAATAAAATAAAATAATAAAATAAAGCAGATTGGTAGATGATTTCATTAAGACATTTTTTTCAATTTCTTTCTTGACATTTTGGCACAGAAAAGCAACAAGCAAGGTTTTTTGCTGAATTGGTTAATTAAAATGTGAGTGTGAAATGTAAAAAAATATTAAAAAAAAAAAGAAAAATTTAGAAAGTATTTGCATTTCTCTCAACACCTTTCCATTAGTTTAGTGCTATGAATATCAAATTACCATATTTTGTGGCTTGTATGACACATTTGCCTCCCCATTAAAATATCCCTTAAAAAAAAGAACAAGAGAAAAGAATTAAACGATATATTTATTTCTCAACACCTATCCATTAGTTTAGTGTTACGAATATCAAATTATCATATTTCATAGCTTGTATGAAGCATTTGCTTTCCCTATTAAAATATTCCTTTAAAAAATATTTTCTTTAAAATTCATGTTCCAGAAATTAGTAAAAAACTTGAGTTTTTAGTTTTGTTTAGCAGCATATCAACCTCTGTGGATTATTTAATGCTAAAAAGGTGGGGTTTTAAGATATATTTTTTTAATGTTCAGTTATAGTGAGAAGGTTTATTTAGTCAGATTTTAATGAAAATCTTTTATTTTTATTCTTTTTTATTTTAGAAAAATGAAAATGTTTTCTAGTTTTGTATTCAAAATGTTTTGCTGAGAATAACTTTTTCCGACAAAAATTTGTTTTTGTAATAATTTTTTCTTCAAAAATGTATATTTTTCTATAAAAGTCTATTTTTATGTATATATTTCTATAAAAGTGTATTTTTATACTTTCATAGTCTTTTGATCACAGTTTGCCCATAGCGAGATCCTAACAGGTGCTACCACTCTGGGTCAGGGTGGGCCTGGAAACAACAGCAATTAAAAGGTGGTTCCATACTCCTCACAACTTTCCAATCAGAGGTCTTGCTGTGAGATGCAGTTTACCAACATGCCCAGGACCGAATAATAAACTTGATATATTTTGTGTGTAGTTGTTCTGTTAATAAATTAGATTATGGAATATTTATTTGTGAAATTAATTAATGACAACTTAACTATTTCACTTTAGAAGACTGAAAATTAACACATCCTTTATAGCTTTAAAAACTACTTCTATGCATTGGGTTCCTTCAGGATGTTGGTGATCATAGCTCTCCACAACTTTCTGACTTTTGTAGCTTTTAATAAATTTTGTCTTTTTTTTTTATCTCTCCTAAACCTTGCTCCACAATCCATTTACTCAAGCTCACTAGATAGGTTAAGCAGTTTTCCTCTGTCCCATTTGCCTTCAATCTGCCATGTGTGTATCAAATTTTGTTAGCCTTCTTCACTCATTATGTGACCTAGATATTTTAACTACTCTTAAGTGTAATTTTCCTTTCTGTATCCATTTTTCTAAAATTTTTTTGTTGCTGTTCTCATGTTCAATTCATGATATTTTCAGCATTCACATATATATATATATATATATATAAGAATGGTAGACTTTGAAAAACAGTAGCTACTCTGGCATCTACGCATCTTTCATTCAGCAATAAACTGGAACACTCTCAGTTATTCAGCATGTATAATGATAATATACATGCTAAAAGTCTGCCTCCTTCTACCTAGTGCCTGTAGCTCAAAGGTAGAATTTCCGACTGACGCCAATTCAGTTGGGTTTTAATCCTGGGTAAAAAGCAATCAGATGCTAACCATACTGATAAGCTGTGATACAGCGAAACAGATCTGTCTGCGGATGATTATATATATATATATATATATATATACCCACTCTTCTGTTGTTTCTAGTCCCGAAAATGGATATATATCAATATGAGGTAGTTAAGTGGTTTAAGCAAATGTAACCAGGTAGGTCAATCTAGTATGCAGACATAATAGTTGGTACTCGTTGTATGTACTATTCTGAGACCTAGGCATAGTCAGTAGATGTGGAAGATCTCTAGATCTCGCTGTCTCTGTTTCCTTGCCTTCGTCTGACACCAGCCAATAACTTTCCAGTGAAACGGAACCAAGGTGTATACCTATTTATTACATCAATCTATTTGGAGATTGTCTAGCATTAGCTGTCATATATGAGGACTGATATTATGTAACAATTCAATATTCTTTTCTTTGTTCCTAATAAATTTTTTTACTTGTTAATACTTTTGGAAGGCATCTTTTGCTATCCAAATATAGTGTCACAATTTCTGTCCACTGTTAAAAAATTTCAAAGTTATTTAAATTCTTGAGCTATTTTAAAATATATCTATTCGCAAAATATATACAATTTATATTATACCGTTGTTCAGTTAACACAAGATACAATAGCCACTCAAAGTAGAGGGTTATTGAAAGAGGTTATTTTATGGCTATAATAGGAGGAGACTTTTGAGTATATTTTGAGTATATAGACAAAGGGTTGAAGAGGTAAAGATTGTAGTGATTAAGAAAGCAGTCTCTTGGGAGTCTGTTACACAAAACAGACGCACTTGGAAAAAATTTGCCTGAATAAAACTCCCTTTTTACAAATGAAATACAAAGAGAATGAAAATTATTTAACCCTGTGTATATAAAATGTTTTCCAGTTGAATTCCTTGCATTCACTTGCGCACAAATACCCTTGGGAAAGGTATTAGTCTGCCTCTTCCCTCCAGTTAAAAAATAAAGGAGTGACAAGATTGGAAAAGAGAAAACTGGAAACCACATCCTAAACAGGGAACAAGGGATGAGCCTCTTCACCTGTTCAATAGGTTAAATAATTGGACAGATTGGGTTCTATAGCCTTGGCTGGCAACCAGTCTACCACAGAAAGCAATGGCAACCTACTGCGGGATAATCTTCTGCCCGGTCAGTCATTTCTTTTTCAAGATCTGATTGCCCAAAGCGTGTATCACATATGGCACTTAACTGATATATAATATCATGTTTTAGCTGTGAAGATCTGTACTACTGGAATTAAGGAATGGAACGCATTTGAACAAAAATCTTGCAATGTTTTGTCTGTAGAACAAAAGCTCTAAGGTGGAAAATAATTCTTCATCGAAAAGGCTATATGAATGCTTTTGAACTCGTGGGTTGCTGCATCATGGTTTTGCTAGTTTTGCCAAAAAGATCATTCTTTTATCTTTCTTCTCTTTCAAGAATGCTTTATTGACACGACCAATATCATCTTGTTCCCAGGCATGGGAATATCTTTCTCTTAAATAGCCTTTTTCACACACATATCACCCACACAATTCTCAAGTTTTAATGTCTTCCTTCTTTTGCATGCGTACTAGTGTGTTTTCTCTCTTTTCTTAATCAGGTGGATGATGGAACGAGGGTTTCATGGTGTCACAGGAAAAGGTATACTAAGAGCCATCAGGGATAAAGAGACATGGAAAGCATGATGGCCTACATCCTGAAGTGACAGACAACATTGAAGAAGATACATGCTAACTGCTTATAAGAAATTATAAGGTGAATATAAAATGGGGGATCAAATGTATATTATAATTAATATACAAACTGATCCCTCAATTTCTGGCCATGCTAGTTTCTATACATTTATAATCTAGATATATGGGCTTTAGCTAGTGGATGGCAGAGCAGGGTTTGAGTAGTTTAACAGGAGAAGGCATGCTAAGAGCCACCAGAGATAGGGAGACGTGGAAAGCCATGATAGTCTACGTCCTGAAGAGACAGGGCACATAGAAGAAGATATATGCCAACTGTTTAAAAAAAATTACAATGTGGATATAAAGTGGGGGATCAAATCTATTATAATCAATACATAAACTGATCCCTCATTTTGTGGCCATGCTAGTTTCTATACATTTATATTCTAGATTTATGGGCTTGAGCTAGTGGATAGCAGAGTGGGGTTTGGGTGGTGTAACAGGAGAAGGCATGCTAAGAGCCACCAGGGATAGAGAGACATAGAAAGCCATGATCACCTATGTCCTGAAGGGACAGGGCACATCGAAGAAGAAGATATGCAATAACAGATATATAAAATATCACCTTATCGAAATTGTCTTCCAGTTCTTTACATCCCTCGTTTACATGCGCAGAATATTGTTGCCACTGGTTTAGTTTAACCAGAAGCAGTGCTGCAACAATTGTGACCCTTGACAAGATGTGAATGCATACATGCTGCAACAAACTCCATCAATGTTGCATATAAATATATACTTTTTTAAATAACTGTTTTTAAAGCCGTAATAAAAGTTTGTATCTTCCCACAAATTATTAAACCTTTATTTTCATTAAAATTTAATTATTCCATCCATAAAATATATATTTTCATGTGAGCGTACTCTTCAGCTTGATCTGTTTTTCTATAGACTGTCCAGTGGGGGAGATAGTTGCATCTATGCTTGTGGCTGCTGCTTAAGTTTAGATTGAGACGAGGATTTTGAATGTTTCCTTTTAAGACAGGCATGTCCACCTCAGTTGAAAGGATGAAATAATACAATCTTTTTCTTACCAGAACAGCAAGTATAGGTATTTCCCTCATCTTCCCACTGACATGTGATAAGAATTTATTGTGGGGAACATGAGTGTGTATGCTCAGGTCAGTGATAAAAATTGCCCAGCCCTCTTCACCATCAGTTGTGTTGGCCTCGGTGATGACCACCAATCAACCCCTATAGTGTGATAGGGTGGTACAACCTCATGCATCTGTACCCCAGGAATGGGCACCTCTAAGTATTTATTTTTCAAAAATGCGTATCTGTCCTCGGATAGAGAAACAATTGTCCTGTACTCCACCCAAAGACAGAGATGCAGCTGAGAGATGATGATCCCTACCTGGCAGGTGACCTGCAGCAGGTAAGTATGTATACTTATAAAATCTGAAATACCTGCATATGATAAATATCTGTCACAGTTTCTTCATATCTGTCTAAATCAGAATGTTAATTTTTATTAGAATTTGTTTTACATAAGGGTAACTGGTGTGAAAAATAGAATTAGCAGGTCGGATTCAAATTCCATCAGAAGCTGTTACATTCTTCATTTGGTAATGCTTTGGAGAAAGTCACAAATTCATCTCTTCATCAATGGGTAAAATAGTAGGGCAGACAGGGCTCTCTAGCTATGACAGCAGCTAATCTAGGAAAAGGGTTCCTTAATTTAAAAACACAGAAACTAGCAACAAGAAACCACTAATTTTTGCAAGGAACAGTTATAGTGATTTATAATTTGTTGATATTAAAGAAATAGAATAAAATTGTGGAGAGCCACGAACACCTCAGTCCTAAAGAAAAGATATGGTATTTCAAAATGAAATAGTCAAGGCTACAAAGTGAAGCACCTAGTGAGGATTTAACTAAGTACAGTAGTAATGATCTGCTTAGCTTACTCGTTAACCATAACTTTACTCAAAGGTGCTCAACTTCTCTATTATTCCTTGTCATTTTCTGTGATTGAATCATTAAATATTTGTGAAATTCGCATCATTTCCTTATATAAGGTCTTAAAATGTTTTGTTTATTTCACTTCACATATTAGAAATGCAGTCTTTAAACATAATTTTTCTTGTGTATACATGTGTATGTGATACCCATGGCCCAGGGGTAGAGTCGCCGACTGACGCCAATTCAGTCGGTTTCGAGCCTGGGTTATGTAGCAATCGGAGTCTAACCATACTGATGAGTTGTGATACAGTGAAACAGATCTGTCTGCGGATGACAATATATATATATCAGTAAAGATGAAACATAATCTCCATCAGCACTTAATTCAGTTGTAAATATAAATCACATAGATTTAACATCATACAACAAAATTCCCAGATCAACATTTAGCTTAAAACTAGATGTCTGGATACAGACTTATTGATTCATCATTGTACATAAGTCTGATTGATTAATTTTTTTACAGCTTATCAACCCTTTGTGGGTTATTTTAAGCTGAAACATATTTTGGTTTCTAAAAATAATTTTTTGTGAGTGAATATTACATGAACAATTGTTTTTAGAGTAACAATGATACAAGTCCCACTATTTAACCCATAGCTGTGGGAGAAGGGATAGATTTTTACTATTCCCAAAAGTACTTGCATGTAAGTAAATGTAACAAGTTCAAGTGAAATTTAAACTTGGTTCTCTGATTTCTTTTCTGAGCTTGCTACCTATTGCACGAGTCGCACGTCCAAGATTAAGTTGTCAGAAAATAATTCAAATTTCAAATATTGCAGTATTAAATAATAATAAAGATATTTTAAAAACTTATATTCTTATATCATTGGTATCTAAGATTTATACATACCTTTTTATTAAGTTTATGATAAAACTAGTGTACTATAATTGACTGCTGTGTTTGCAGACGTCGCAAGAAAAAAAGAAAACGCATATCATTAATAAAGTACTGAAATGTTATGCTAAATGTCAACTTTCTGTCTTCATCAATTTTTGAAAACATTTCAGTAAAATAAGTTTTGTTTCCATTAGAATTAGTTGTACTTAATAAAAAATTATTTAAAATACTACTTTCTAATGACTAAAATCTTAAAAGCCACAAAGTACAGGTAATAAGATTTCATTATATAAGTTAGCATTGTATTAGTAAACATTACATTAGCTTTGTAAACATCTAACACACCAAATATAAATTATTTAGATTCCAAAAAGAGAGATTACCTTGTAGGAAGATCAAACGTATAACACAGTATGAGAATTTTTTTATTATTACTCTAATATATTACATTTAGTGATCCTTGTTTCTTTTGTAATAGTGTAATTCAAGGACTTCTAGCCTGAGCATTTAAAAGTCAAAATAAAATTTTAGGCAGAATTGAACCTGCATACTACTTTTATAGAAAAACACCACCTTCAGGCCAAATGTACTTTAGTCTGTTCAGATACAAAAGATTACAGAAAAGCAAGGTTCAGTTACCCCTTTCAAGAAATAGACATTTCTTGTTGGGAACTTTCAAAGCCCATATCAGCTAATTTTGTTTTCATACCAGAAAGTTAAAGAAATTTCTAAAGAATTAATGAATTTTATTCATAATCTGATTTTATTTATAATTGCTATGAATTTTACATGTGCTTGAGTAGACATGCCTGTTTTTTTTTTTAAACAGTATAATTAACATCTACCAGCCTGGGCAATTGAAAGACTTACTAAAGAAAATTTGAACAAACCAATCAGCAACACAAATTTGATAAAGTGTTATTTTTGCTTCATTATCTCTGTACAGCAATCAAAATGAATTTTAGATAAAATATTAAAATTACAAGCAAAAATATTTCTCTTTATCACAAATAAAAGTTTGTCACAGGAAGAATAATAGAGAAGGCAACAGGACACCACTCCACTGGCTTTTCCGGGAACAATTATGACAATGCACAATTAACAGATTCTTTTTCCTATATATGTCATATCCTTTCAGGATATAGGCAATCATGGCTCTTCACAACTTCCTCTCCTTTGTTGCACAAAGCAATATTTGTTATCATACTATTCCTTAGAGTCTCTGTTCTCCCAAGTATCTACACCAATTCATTTGGTAGACTATTCAATGTTTCCCTTTGCCAATATTATCAAGAACATGCCTTTTGAGTGTCCAATTCTATAAGCCCTGTTTTCTTATTATATCCTAGAAATTTCAATTGTCTCATTCTTATTTCAAATGCAAGTGACTTTTTTGTTACCATTTTCCTTAAAACTTTCTTTCCGATCAGGTTCTACATTTATGATATTTTCAGCACCCTCTTGTAGAATCACATCTGTTGCCTTATATCTTCTCTTCATTTTTAAGAAAATTATTCACCATTTATCATCACCGAGAAGAATTGAAATTGTATAGCAGTTCAGCAGACCCAGTTTTTAACAAATTTTTCCTGTCTCTTAAAAATTTGTTTAACTTTTGAAAAGATGTCTGTCACTATTTTAATCCACCTTTGAATTTGTCTATATTTCTGTGATGATTGATTGTAATTATTTTGAATATTTACATTGTTCAGATGATTGTCATAGTGATATGACCCTAAGAATTGTGAATTCAATATCTGGCTCCAGAAGAGGTGGACAGAAAACTTGAGAGTTGAGTTAAAGGGAGATAACTGATATGGAGCTATCTAAAAGTGGCATGATTCGTGGAACAAGAACAATCTACCCTGGTGAATATAATAAAGGGTTCAGTTTGATATTCCAATCAACTGAAGAAGGCCAGAGTGTACAACAGTGGAAACATTATTAAAATAACAAGGAAGATGAGGACAACAGTCAAAACAATGTAAATAGTGTCAACAGCTTTAAATTTCTGTTTCATACTGTTATGACACTTCCAACATAGTTAAATCTTTGTATTTGCTTGATTCTCATGCCCCCAAATTTATAACTTGCATTCTGGGCTGTCTCAAATTCTGATGTTTCCTGATTGTAAATCAAAGCCTTGAATGTTCCACTTGCTAACAACCACACATTGTTTTTGTACTGATATTAAATTAAAAAAAGGAAGTTGTGCAAAGTCATGATCAACTCTAACCTGAAGAGACATTTGTTGTGACATGTGGGAATCAAGGTTTCATACCTGAACGCCTCCTTTCTCAGTAGTAGTAGGACTATACATAAAAGCTATGTGTTCATATGTAAATAAGTAAAAGCTTATTTCAGTAACACCACAAAATATTAACCTCAAATTAATGAAGGCTATTAACAGAAGACATCCAAAGAAGAGTGAATCCACTACAGGATTGGGAGAAGGAATAGTAGAATAACCTTATTTGCTATTTGTGTATAACGCAAATGTAATGATTGGTGCAAATGGCCCATACAGGCATCAATATGCCATTATTAAATTTTATATGTTTCAAAGAATAATAAATCAGTATCTCTTTCTTTACGTAATCTCTCCTCTTGTTTACCAAGATAATTTATATTTGCTATATTCTAATGCCGTTTTAGTAAGATGTTCCCAATGCCCAAAAGAAAAATATATCGATCTACTCACCAAGAACTGTTTTAGGATCACACTGGAGGATGTTCTTTGTTGGTTTCACCATCCTCTCAACCATCTCACTAAGAAGGTTTACAGCCTGCTTCTGGCAATACTGCTCAATGCTATTGATGCAGGCAATGTACTTGTAGATGACTCTGTGAATAACAAAAAGAATAAGATAAGCATAAAAATATGGCTTACTCTCTAAGTATAATATTCTATTCTATCACAATTTGTACACACCCACGTCTTTTCAGGGTTTTTGGTTTGCACTATAACATAGGAAATGTTTTATGATTTGGAAATTACTTGCATATATCATTCTGATTAGATTTATAAAACTATGTAACATTATTATTGTTAATTATTAAATGTAACTTTATTTTTGTTAATTGTAACATGTAATATTATTTTTGTCAATTATTACAGGTAAATTATTGCTGGTAATTTTTATATACAACATTATTATTGTTAATTACATGTAACATGACGCTGTCAATTATGATGTACAACATGATTATTGTCAATTGTTACAAGCAATATGATTATTGTCATATCATTATTAAGTAAACATGATACAATAATTATGATGGTATCATTGATTATTGTCAATTGTTATAAGTAACACAATATTACCACTATTATAAAAATATGTTTAGTTGTCAATTATTACAAGCAATATGATTATTGTCAATTATTGTTAAAAACATGATTATTGTCAATTGTTGCTAGTAACATGATTATTGGTGCTTGATTGTTACAAAGCAAACATGATGTCAACTGTTACGGTAACATGATTATTGGTCAACTGTTAGTGTTAATGATTATTATCAGATTTATTAAAGGTGATACTTTATTATGAATTATTGACACAATATTACATGCAATATGTAGCATTATTGTTAGTGTTAATTATTACATGGCGACATGTAGCATTGTTAGTGTTAATTATTACATGAAATATGATTACTGTCAATTGTTATATGCAACATATAACATTATTATTGTCAATTAGTACCTGTATCATTATTATTGTTAATTATTATGTATAACATTATTATCATCAATAATTACACATAACATATAGCATTATCATTGTCAATTATTACATGCAACATTATTCTTAATTATGAAGTGCAACATTATTATTTTTAAAAGGAACAATGAAACTAGAATAGATAGTATCCCTCAAGTGTATTCGCTTTGAAAACATTCTTTTTATAAAAGACACAGAATAGAATTAAAAAATAAAGCGTCAATAATAGTAATATTAGTAACAATAATAAATGAAATGATTGATGTAACTTTTCCAGTATTTTTCAACAGGAAAAAGAAGAGCGGAATTTAAGAGAAGAACACGATTTAAAAAAGAAAAACCAAAGTATTTGACAATGTTAAACAGATATCAACAGAATATCTGTCTTCAAGTTAAATTTTTTCAAGTATAAATAATTAGTTTTGCAACAGATTATAAGTTTTTTTTTTACAAGTGTTGCTTTCTTTGTAAAGAAAAAACAGCTGTACTGGTAGAGAGTGTGTCAAATCGATGAAACTCAGACAGTGTAAAGGATTGTAAATGAAATCATGTTTAATATGATGATGATCTTGTACATTTTGGAATGTTTTCTTAGTTGATTAGTGACTAAGATGAATTAATTAACTCAAAATAAACAAGATCACCATCCCATTAAGCACATTATCATCTTACTACTACTACTACTACTACTACTCTTATGCTCTACCAGGCATGGCTCTAAACTGTAATTAATTGAAATTGTTACAATATACATATTTTATCTTGGTGAAAGGTCACAGTAATATTACCCGGTTCTTTATAAGGAAACATTTAGCACTCATTGACAAATCACTGTTGGTTGAAATTTGTAAAAATTATGAAATCTTTCTATTAAAACAGTTTTTCAAGTAAATAAGTTTCTCAAGTCGACTGTTATCATTCTTTCCAGTATTTTTTTTTTTTTTTAATCATATCACCCCATGCAAGGCGGTAGCGCCACTGATGTGCAGGGGGCTAAATAAGAGTGAGAAGATTAGAAAAGAGAAAACCGGGAACCGCATCCTAAACAGGAAACAAGGGATGAGCCTCTTCACCTGTTCAATAGATGTGGGTGGAGTGTGAACCGGGCGATAGTTTAGTCTATCTACTCCAATTAAAAAAAAAAAAAAAACCAAGTGAGAAGATTAGAAAAGAGAAAACCAGAAACTGCATCCTAAACAGGAAACAAAGGATGAGCCTCTTAACCTGTTCAATAGATGTGGGTGGAGTGTGAACTGGGCGATAGTTTAGTCTATCTACTCCAATTAATCAAAGGGGTGGGGGAGGTTCTTTCTTTCTTAGCTTTTTGTTTAAGGCAGTGTGGAAAGTCAACATCTTGATTATATCATTATTTTTCTTTCAAGTTACATGTGATATCCATTTTAGTTGCTATTTACTGTTGAAAATCCGTAAATGATGTGAGTAAATATTCCATTCTATATCAAAGATTTGTTTGCATGTCTTCCAAGTGCTAATACATTGAGAACTTTTGTTGATGACTTAGAATAACCAGGAAACATCATGACAAGTGTTTTGTTTTTAGTTTTGAAGGATGATGCAGTTAAAGCAACTTGGGAATCACATCTAAAAACCTGTGAACATCTTTAATCAAAGAATACAGAAACTGTGTTAAATATACACGGAATATCTTTATAAAACTGGTTATCATGATAGATATTTTTTTTTTTTAATCATTTCATCCCAAGCAAGGCATTCCACTGCCACTATTGCACATGGGGCTATATAGGGGAAGGTAAAGAGAAGGAGTGGTTAGATATAGAAAATGTCAGAGGGAAGGTGATAGATGGTTAAGGATACTGAGGATGATATATTGAGCTATTTTTTCCCTAGCATAATTTTTTCAAAATGTTGCTCTCTCTCAAACAAAAACAACAACAGTTTTGAAAAACAATATGGGTACATAGCAAAGAAGCAAATTGGATTATGCAAGATGTAGAATGGATGAAAAATAAATCAGGAAAAATATAGGCAGGAATCACTGAAGAGGATGTTGAATGTGCACTGAAAAAAAAGTACTCAACTGGAAATCACCAGAAATAATTAAAATTCCTAACTTATAGATTTATTATCTAAATACAGAATATAGAAACTAGCCAAAGAACTCCAAGAAATACTCAATGATCCTACCAAAATTTTGGCATGGATAACAAAAGAAATTGTCTTCTTTCGACCCAAGAATGGTGACATAAATGTCCCAAAAACTACAGACCAATTACATGTCTTTCCACAACTTACAAACTATTGACATTTATTCCAATAAAACAGACATATTTCTTCGTGAAAAAAATGACATACTACTTAGTTAAGTGCCATATGTGATACACGCTTCTGGCGATCATGTCTCAAAAGAGACATGACTGACTGGGCAGAAGATTATCCCACAGTAGGTTGCCATTGTTTTCTGCGGTAGACTGGTTGCTGACTAAGGCTATAGAACTCAAGCTGTCCTATTATTTAACCCCTAACTAGAAAGAAGAGACAGATTAATACCTTTCCCAAGGGTATTTGTAAGTAAGTGAATGGAAGGAATTCAACTGGAATTTGAACTCAGCTCCCCGATTTGTCATTCCGAGTCATTATTCACTGCACCACAACGCACATCTTGATATACTACGACTTGAACAAAAATGGCGCAAATGTGGCACTTATGGATGTAAAAACCAATTACATATTAATAGGATGATCTTGGAAAAACTACTTCAAAGAAAAGTTTCAGTTCTGCCTGGATAGATTACTGTTAGGCATTCAATAATGTACCCCATGCCTGGATTTTCAAGTCATAAAATATAGACTCAGTATCACCCATCATAAACAAGGAAGTTATAGAGAGAAAAAAAGAAAATAAAAACAGAGAACATGGTACTGAGGATAAAGAAGGAAGGATAAAAAAAGCTGAAAATCAAGAAGATAGAAGATGGTGCCTGACAATGAACTTAAATTTTAGAGATTGTGGATATCAGGGAAGGGAGTTCCACAGGTGAGAAGTGAGAGAAGAAAATCCCAGAGTAGAAGTGGTAGTAGCATTTGACTATTTTGAGGATAAAAGGATGACACCTAGTTGCTCATCTAATAGCACAAGTACATTTGTGTGGTTAGAGTAGGGGTTTTCGAACTTTTTGACTTGCTGACCCCTTTATATTTCAAGTTTTAGTCTAGGGACCCACTATGAATGCTTATGAAATTTATACATAAATGTTTACTAAAAATAGCTTATAGTTTTGCATTAATGTAGTAAAAACTGGTTTTAAATTAACATTAAATTGATAAATTTAAATTTTCATTTGGTAACATTAATAAGTAAAAATAAATATGCAGACATTGATAATTTATACTTTGAATTTCATGTGATGAGTTAATCTACGGACCCCCTGTGATCCACGGACCACAGTTTGAAAACCCCTGGGTTAGAACACCAAGTCAAGAAGCTTGTTATAACAGAAGCTGTGATAATATTTGTAAAAAAGACAGAGAAAAGCCACATTCTGTCAGTGAAAAAGTCATTGAAGTCAAGTTGCTATATTGAAATTGAAAATATTGCTGATTCTTTTTTGGATTTTGTCAAGAACTCCAAAATGAGTTGAGGGAGCCCCAGACTAGATAGTGCAACAGTATTCAATGCATAGATTAGTAGTAGATTTATAAATATGCAATATGGATTTTGGTGAAAAAGCCCCCCCCCTAGCCGGACAGAGTAATTCAAACGTCTTTGCAGTAGATGTCGTGATTGACTCCATGTAGTCATTCCATTTGAGGTTGTTTGAGAGAGTGAGGCCAAGGAGGTTCAGTATGTTACTTTCTGGAAAATTCTTCCTCTTCTATGTGCCTTGTCCTTTCAGGTAGGCAATCATGGCTTTCCAAATCTCCCTATCCCTATTGGCTCTTAGCACACTTTCTCCTGTTACACCATGCAACCCTCATTCCATCATCCACCTGATCAGGCCCTTCAAATATGTTATCCGTTGCTTTCCCCTGTCTCTTTTTCTCTCTATCTGGCCTGTCAGTATCAGGTTCTCTAAGCCCTCCTTCCTCATTGCATGACCCTGAAACTTTAGCTAGCTTTTCCTGATGCTCACTATTAATTTACTTTTTGTTTCCATCCTTTCCAAAACCTCAACATTGCTCACATGCTTGATCCATATTCTCAGCATCCTTCTGTAGAACCACATTTCAGTTACTCTTTTTGCTGATGATCATGAATTTGGTTTTCTTGCAGTTTATTTGTAGTTCTTTCTTGTCTCTCTCTTCATCTACCTTCTGTACGTGGTCTTGTAGATGAAAGGTAGAAAAGTGGTTAAGAGATAGCAGCTTTGTTTTTGAAGCATTAAAAATCATCTAAATGAAATCTATAAGTCTGTAAAATAAACATTAACAGAGGAATATTTCAAGGATACTCTTTCTTTCCATTACTATTTTGTATATCTCTAATAGCATCAACTTGCTAAATTGACAGGACGGAATGTGGCTGTAAGATATCCCAAAATAAAATAAACCATCCATTTTACAGGAATGATAGTGAGCTCAAAGGTCTCCTGAAAGAAGTAAAATGTTTTAGTGATGACATTAGAATGGAATTGAATTTGGATAAATGTGCTAATGCTACAATTTTACAAGGATCACTACAACAATCCTCCTTAAGTAGATTAGATCCTAGGGTAACAATAAAAAATTTCGAGCAAGAGATGAGTAAGTACATCGGTGTAAATGAGGGTGAAAAAATTTCCCATGAAAAAAATATAGTGCGAAAAGAGTACTATAGAAGAGTATGATTGATATTAAGAAATGACCTGAATTCTTAGAACAAAATTATGACCATTAATAGGCTTTATTTTCAACATCTGGAGCTGGACTGTAAATGACATTTGATGAATGTATTCTACAACAAGAATAATTCTTTCTAAGCATAAAATCCAAAGGTTGACAAAGACCATTTATGCATGGAAAGAAATTGGAAGAGGTCTTATTCAGCTAGAGTTGTCATACAAGATAACAACTGTTAGATAATTAACATATATAGAGCTTGTGTTTTGTTTAATGGTATATCAACCACTGTGGGTTATTTAATGCCAAAAAGGTAGATTTTAAAGGTGTTTCTTTTAATGTTTAGTTATAGTGAAAAGGTTTAATCAGATTTTGATGAGAAATTTTTTTATTTTATTTTAGAAAACTAGATTTCTTCTAGTTTTGTATTAGAAAATGTATATTTTCTTATGAAAGTCTATTTTTATGTATATATTTCTGTAAAAGTCTATTTTTATACTGTGATAGTGTTTTGACCCCGGTTTGGAGGTTAACTATTTGCCCATAGCTGGGACCCTAACAGGTGCTACCACTCCGGATCAGGGTTGACCTGGGAACAACAGCAATTAAGAGGTGGTTCCATGCTCCTCATAACTTCTCAGAGGCCTTGCTGCCAGATGCAGTTTACTGTCATGACCAGGACCTTAAGATATATGGAAACACGAATGGACAAGATGATAGAATTAGTCAAACAATACAAAAACAGAAAGAAAAAATAATCAGTCATAAAGAAGCTTTAAATACACACAAGATATACATTTAGTAGATTCTGTAGAAAACCAAAACAGAACCCAAAAACCAAATGTTGCAGCAATAAATAGAAAAAAGAAAGCCTTGACCACATGAAACAATACTGGCAAGACAAGTCTTTGCATCGTCAAAATCCAGAATGTGTTGATAAAGTTAATACATATCAATGGGTACAAGCATCTGGATTAAAGTTTGAAAAAAAAGGCTTTATTCTTGCAGTGTAAGAACAGAGTCTTTTCCCTAGGAACTTTCAGACAAATATACATAATAGTGTCATTCTAAAATGCAAGTTCTGCGTCAACTATCAGAAACCATAAGACATCTAATCTCAGGATGTTCTGTACTTGCACCAAATGAATATAAAAATTGTCACAATACAGTGGGGTAATATTTACACTGGACAATGTGCAAAGACTTTAAAAAAGACGTTAACACTACTATGAACATCAACCAGCAT
Organism: Ascarosepion bandense; assembly: GCA_037127315.1. Classification (NCBI taxonomy): domain Eukaryota; kingdom Metazoa; phylum Mollusca; class Cephalopoda; order Sepiida; family Sepiidae; genus Ascarosepion; species Ascarosepion bandense. Next base: position 2,845,712 of record JBBBDQ010002023.1, on the reverse strand, counting down.
CAGTTACAGAAATAGAAGACATCACAATTATATGAGATTATACAATCTTAACAGACAGGAAGACTGAAGCAAATAGGTAAAACAATTCTGTCAAAAACCAAAAAGACAAAAATTGCCAAGAACTGAGATATCTTGCCCAGCAGACTGTAATATAGTGTTATGGTGAAACACACCTATTCCTCAGATAATGGACTCTCCCTTCTATATAAATAAGAGTTAACAGGAAGTTCTTGGGTAGTTCATAGGAGTTCTTTAGACTTCTAGTGAAGTTCAGTCGAACTACTAGGCAATTGATATTAGTTGGCAGTTAACCGAATACTAAGGAGTCAGCTTTCAGTGGAAGATTACCAAGTTCCTGACATTTTGGATATGTCAAATCGATTAGCAACCGACATAGCACGATTATAACCTTCAGTGCAAAAACTATTCCACAACACATAGCAACCAAGGAATTTATAAAACTTTCAAAGTAGAAAGGATTTAATTGGAGTAGATAGACTTAACTATCACCCGGTTCACACTCCACCCACATCTTTTGAACAGGTGAAGAGGCTCATCCCTTGTTTCCTGTTTAGGATGTGGTTCCCGGCTTTCTTTTTTTATTTTTTTTTTCCAATCTTTCACTTTTTTTTTTTGTTCTCAATTGGAATAGATAGACTTAACTATCACCTGGTTAACACTCCATCCACATCTTTTGAACAGGTGAAGAGGCTCATCCCTTGTTTCCTGTTTAGGATGTGGTTCCCGGCTTTCTCTTTTCCAATCATTTTACTCTTAAGTAGCCCCATGCGCCTCAGTGGCATCACTGCCTTGCTTGGGGCGATATGATTAAAAAAATAAAAAATAAAAATAAAGATCTGGAAATTGAAAAAAATTTGAAAAATTAAAAAAAAAGAATAGTACCAGTTATAGTAGGCATGCTTGGAATGATAAAAAAGAAGAACACAAGAACACATTGAAAAAAATCCAAGAAAATCCAAGCTTATGAGAAATATAAAAGATTGTCTTGCTAAATACAGTCCACACACGAGAGAGAACTTTGTCCATGTAACACTAGTGATGGTATGAGAGTTAGAAAAACAAATCATGAAATGTAGCAGTAACAATATACCACTACCTGCCTGAGGTATTCCAACGGAATTGAAAGGTAAGGTGACAAAAGCAGAAATCCAAATACGAAGAAGATCCTGAGAAGTATTTTTTTACAAAAAAATGATTAGTAAAAAAAGTTTTGAAGACTTTATGGACCTTAGGTCTCTGGATGGGACACAGAAAGAAATATATATAAAACAGAAAGCAAACAAAATAATAACAACAATAATAATGTTCAGGGGAATAAAAATATTAAGTTTTTAAAATAAAGACTATATGAAGATAGTTTTTGACTCCATATCATCTCAGTGTCAGTTTAAGCTGATGCCTTTTTCTTTCCCGAAGGCAAATTGGCATAGCGAAGGTAAAATTCCAGAAGTTGAGTAAAGTATTAAGAAACAGGACAATTTCACTAGAAGCAAACAGGAGAGTACTGGATTGCTATGTAATGTCGGTTCTTCAATATGGCAGTGAATGTTGGACAATATCTTCACAGATGAAGGAAAAACTTGAAGCAGCTGAAATGTGGTTCTACAGAAAGATGATGTGGATATCATGGACCGAACATATGAGCAATGACAAGGTTTTAAAAAGGATGGAAATGAAAAAACAAATTAATACTGAGCATCGAAGAGACAACTAAAATTCCTGGGACATGCAATGAGAAAGGAGGGTTCGGAGAACCTGATACTAACAGGCCAGATGGGGGGCAAAAAGAGTCAGGGGAAAGCAGCGGATAAAATATTTTAAGAACCTGATCAGGTGGATGACGAAATGAGGGATGCATGGTGCAACAGAAGAAAGCGTGCTAAAAGCCACCAGGGATAGGGAGATGTGGAAAGCCATGATCGCCTACATCCTGAAAAGACAGGGCACATAGAACACATAGAAGAATATATATATATATGCCAACTGTTTATAAGAAATTATAATGTGGGCATAAAATGGGGGATCAATTCTATATTATAATCAATATATAAACTGATCCCTCATTTTTTGGCCATACTAGTTTCTATACATTTACATTCTAGATTTATGGTCGTGAGCTAGTGGATGGCAGAGCGGGGTTTGGGTGGTGTAACAGAAGAAAGCGTGCTAAGAGCCACCAGGGATAGGGAGATGTGGAAAGCCATGATCGCCTATGTCCTGAAAGGACATGGCACATAAAAGAAGAAGAAACTGTATTTATGAACTATAACTTTGGAGAGTGAAAATTTCACTAAAATATATGTTGGAAAATTTCCAATTTTTCAATTGAACTCAAGAAAATATTGAGCTTTAAGCAAAATGGTCACAATACAGGGAAAAAAGAATGTGTCAAATTAAACTGATTCCAGGAGGAAATGGGTGAAGCAGACAATAAAGCATCAAAGAAAGAAAGCAAAGAGAATAGAGGTAAATTTTTTCAAAAGAATGAAAAGTGTTTGTTTGGGACTTCAAGGCAGATCACTCAGCAGAAACAGGAAAGGCAGATTTTCTGTAATTGATAAAGATGTATGTCTGCATTAAAGAATGAACGAAGCAAAAGTTTTGGGATTTTGAGCTACAGACTGCCTAATCCGAGACAGAAAATTACTATGGGCTGCAAGTAATTGATTGGAAATCTTTTCTCTCCTTAATTATAGTTCAGGTAATAACGATAAAGAAATTGTTGTATTTATTGTCAGTTAGAAAAGAGATCCATTGAAATTTCTAGGGATGTAGATGCATTTATATGTGCTTTTCCCACAGAATGACGGTTAGCAATATTACTTTGCAGAAAATTGCTAATTTAATATATTTGAACATCACTAGATAGTCTAGTGTAGTTACCCTATCAAATTAAGCCTTTTTCTTTCTTTTCTTTCATCCACAAAATATGAGACTGAAACAATAATTTATCTTAATATGAGACTAGTATGTCTGTTTTTAAAGTTAAATCATAGGTCAAATTGGATTTTGGCTTATGGCCACATCAGGTTGAAACACTGGTTCTTCTAAGATCAATGAAGTAAAGTAATATTGCGCCTGGCCATTACTTAGATGAGTGACTGTTTGGGAATATCAGGTGCTGTAAGCCTGAATGTACAGGTGGTGTAATGGATAACAGCTTGGAACTGCTAATTGGAGAGCCACGTTCTGTTAAGTTCGTTATATTCACTTATATGCAAGTCCCCTGGTGAAAAATATAAACCCACTTCTTCTCCTCCTCTCAGCTTTAACTTAATTAGTAGAACTTGAATTCTCCTTCTTTTTCTTCATCTATGTGCCCTGTTCTTTCAGGACATAGTCAATCATGGGTTTCCACGTCTCTCTATCCCTGGTGGCTCTTAGCACGCTTTCTCCTGTTACACCACCCAAACCCTGCTCTGCCATCCACTAGCTGAGGACCATAAATCTAGAATGTAAATGTATAGAAACTAGCATGGCCAAAATATGAGGGATCAGTTTATATATTGATTATGACATATATTTGATCCCCCACTTCATATCCACATTATAATTTCTTATAAACAGTTGGCATATATCTTCTTCTTCTTCTATGTACCTTGTCCTTTCAGCACATAGTCAATCATGGCTTTCCATGTCTCCTGATCCCTGGTGGCACTTAGCACGCTTTCTCCTGTTATACCACCCAAACCCCACCCTGCCATCCACTAGCTCAAGCCCATAAATCTAGAACATAAATGTATAGAAACTAGTATGGCCACAAAATGAGGAATCAGTTTATATATTCATTATAATATAGATTTGGCTCCCCACTTTATATCCACATAATTTCTTAAAAACAGCATATATCTTCTTCTATGTGCCCTGTCCCTTCAGGACATCAGCAATGATGGCTTTCCATGTCTCCCTATCACTGGCGGCTCTTAGCACACCTGTTACTCCACACAACCCTCGTTCCGTCATCCACCAGATTAGGTCCTTCAAATATGTTATCTGTTGCTTTCCTCTGTCTCTTCTTCTCTCTATCTGGCCTGTTAGTATCAGGTTCTCCAAGCCCTCCTTCCTCACTGTATGTCCCAGCAAAACTTCTCACAAACTAAAAATACTTATAATAGAGCAGTTTGATGGGGAGACAACTATGGTTGCTTTCATTCCAATATATCAAGACACAAGAAGGTACAGAGCTGTAAATATTTTCCTATAAAAGTAATAAAAATTTTATCTTGCTAAAATAAAAAGTGGATGGAATAAATGTAGAGAAGATAAGTGAATATCTAATTTTATTTATGACTATACATGCCTATAGACATGCATATATGAGGAGGTACTGAAAGGTTCTGCGACTGACCCATTTTCTTAGGGTTTAAGCATTATCTTATTATTGTAGATGGAAAGAATGTTCTTTTATATTGTAAAATTCCAATTTCCATGATCCATGCACTTATTTCTCAATTTGTTTCAGATTCTTGACTTAAGAATAGAATGTGTGGAATTTCCAAGTTTTGAACATGAGACCATCATTAAGTTCCCATTCCTGTAAAAGAAAATTCCCAAAGTGATTTGATATATATGATGCAAACATTGGGCGACAAGCACACATCATACTCAATTGGGAAAAGGATGTGTATTGACGTCCAGCAGGGAGACTTAAGATGCTGCATGGTCTGAGAGGCGTCCAGTAATGTCAATTTTGGAAATTGTTAATCAAATCCATAACCTCAGTGATCGATCAATTTTGGTCAAAAGAATTACTGAAGCACTAGAGACATTCAGGGAATGTTTTGGGCTTATAATTCAAGAGCAGTTGAGTCAGTAGAAGCTGTCACTCAAGTAGAAGCCAAAATGTTTGAATGTTAACCAAAAACAAATTGAGTGAACACTTTCAATTTCATTTTTGAAACTTTTTCATCAATCTTGTAATGAATGTTTTTAAATGACCTGTCACTGATGGTGCTGCATGATTGAACACTTATTATCTGGAGAGCAAACAACATCCATACAATAGCTGTACCCAGATAAAAAACAAAAAGTCAGCCAGAAAGGTCATGGTCATGGGGAGAATAAAAACATTATTTTGATGGGAACTTAATGATGGTCTCATGTTCAAAACTTGGAAATTCCACACATTCTATTCTTAAGTCAAGAATCTGAAACAAATTGAGAAATAAGTGCATGGATCATGGAAATTTACAATATAAAAGAACATTCTTTCCATCTACAATAATAAAATAATGCTTAAACCCTAAGAAAATGGGTCAGTTGAAGAGCCTTTCAGTACCTACTCATATATGCATATCTATAGGCATGTATAGTAATAAATAAAATTAGATGTTCACTTATCTTCTCTCCTCAAATGGGCCAAACAGTTAATGTAGAATACTACACTCATGTTTTTTTTTATAATCATATTGCCCCAAGCAAAGCATTTTACTGCCACTGTTGAGCAGGGGGTTACATAGGAGGTAAGTTATGAGAAAGAGTGACAGGTTACAGGGGGTGTCAGGAAGAGGGTAGGAGAAGGATGAGAATACTGATGAGAGTGTAGTGGATGAAGAAAGGAGCATGAGAGAGAGGATGCAAGTTAGTGAGATATCAGATGACTATTGACATTACATCTGAATTCTTGAAAATTGTAGTTGTCGGGAAAGCAAGTAAACGTAAGTGAATTCCACAAGCGGGAAGTGCAAGAGA